>JAVLUX010000196.1:612500-775000 GCA_032164185.1 Moxostoma hubbsi | reverse complement strand
AATAAATAAATAACAATAAACTGTTGTAACAGCAATATCTCCCAAGTTTTGTTTTTCACTGTAAAAATGTCATGATTTGCCAATGCAAAGAGAGTACCACCACCTTTTTCCCCCACTTCAAGCACTGATTATAACACAAACAAATCATCCTTCTGGCGACTTTTTTTTTGTCAAAAGCGACAAATCCAGCGACTTTTACTGGTGTTTTTGGAGACTTTTGTGGTATTTGGAGACTCGAAAAACACGAATCACTCTGCAGTTAGGCCTAATGTGCTCAACGAGCAGCGGGTCCTGCCGTGAGCCCCTCTCCCGTCCAAAAGCACTCACAAGCGGTCAGTCTCTCAGTAGCCTCGCGCAGCAGTCCCAGCCTGCAGTCAGAGCAGAGTGGAGACGCACACCCCTCCGCTTCCAGGCTGCAAATGAAACGCGCATGCGCATGGCCGCCGCCGTTCCCGCCCTGGCTTACAGAGCGGGGTGTAAATGTAAATGTTCACTCACTCTCACACAAAAATAAATCACTGCATTTAAATTGACTCACGACATAGCTCTCCATTCACTCTAGTCTAGTCTCTTGCCAAGTTCGCTTGTGCCAGCTCTCGCTAGTCTGTTATCAATCTCGATTTACATAGGCCTTTACTACAAAACCCCAACAGTCTTTTTAAAGACTAAACCCACAAACATTATTTTTCAAGATTAGATCAAATCTCAGCCCTAGCCAGTAATTTTTTTTAACTGCTAGCTACTTAGCTAAAACTACCCACACGACTAAGACACACACACACACATACACACACACACACACAGACGAGGACTACAATCATTAAGTATTAAAATAAAATCTGAATTGTCTGCAAAATAATTATTTTGTTTGTTTAATTAAAGATTGTGCCTAAGTCCCTGATTAGCCCCTGATAAGTCTCTCAACATACACCACACACACGGTTACATATTGCCTAAACTTTATTAAAAACAAATAAAAATTGAGAAATTTCTTGTGAGGACCAACAAGCCAACTGACGCACCACCAGCTGCAAAAAAGCTTAGAAGGTACGATGAAGCATACCTGCAGTTTGGGTTTACAGTCACGGCTGATCTGAGACCTCAGTGTGTCGTGTGTGCCGAGGTGCTGGCAAACGACAGTATGAAGCCCTGCAAATTAAAAAGGCACCTCGAAACAAAGCATGCTGGCATTAAAAATAAACCGGCTGAATATTTTAAAAGAAAGCTTGATGGCCTCCATCAGCAACAGGCAACAATTTCAGTGCACAGCACTGTGTCTAAACAGTGTTTGGAGGCATCGTATGTAGTGGCCAAAAGGATCGGTAAACTGGGTAAACCGCATACAATCGCTGAGACTCTCATTTTGCCGGCAGCACAAGACATGTGCAGAATAATGATAGGCGATAGTGCAGCAGCCAAACTCGGTGCAGTACCACTGTCCAATGACACAGTCGCTAGGAGAATTGTAGACATGTCCAATGATATCAGAGAGCAACTGATAGAGTTCGTAAAAAAGAGTCCTTACTTAGCGCTGCAGCTGGACGAATCCACTGATATTGCTGGGCAGGCACAGCTCCACACCTATGTCAGGTATCTGCGGGACAAGGCGATTGAGGAGGATGTCCTGTTTTGCCGGCCTCTTCAGTCGCACACTACAGGAGAAGCCATTTTCAATGTCCTTGATATTTTTATCCGTGAAAATGCTTTGGCTTGGGACCGATGCGTTGGCCTATGCACGGATGGTGCTCAGGCAATGACGGGGCGTGAGCGTGGCCTAGCTGCTCGCGTTCAGCAAGTAGCTCCACTTGTGAAATGGACACATTGCATGGTCCATCGCGAAGCACTAGCTGCTAAAAAAATGCCGGTTCTCTTTGACTCCGTGCTGAACCAATCCGTGAAAATAATAAATCTGATCAAATCACGGCCGCTAAACTCTCGCTTGTTTGGGGTCCTCTGCCAGGAGATGGGGTCAGGGCACGAACAGCTGCTTCTGCACACTGAAGTTCGCTGGCTCTCCAGGGGGAGGGTGTTACAGCGGTTGTATGAGCTGCGAGAGGAGGTGAAGTGGTTTTTGACAGAAATAAAATCAGATCTGGTGAAGCATCCGGACGACACTATGTGGCTTGCATCTCTGTCCTATTTGGTCGATATATTTGACCGCTTGAATGGCCTCAACATGTCTTTGCAAGGCCGCGAAACTCATATTTTGCTCCTTGCAGACAAAGGCCGCGAAACTCATATTTTGCTCCTTGCAGACAAAGTGCACGCCTTCACACAGAAACTAGACCTCTGGCATGGCCGCATCAGTCGAGGGAACTGCGACATGTTCCCCAGCCTTGCAGACTTTATCACTGATGCAGGCACGTCACACGATTTCTCCTCCCTATTTCAATCAGCGTCTGAGCACCTGTCAGCAATGAGAATACAGTTTGCGGTGTACTTTAAAGAGGATTATTGCTCTTTTGCGTGGGTTCGAGATCCGTTTGTGTGCACAGCAAACGAGCTATCAGTTGATATGCAGGAACAGCTTATTGAGCTGAAGAGTGACAGTAGACTGAAGGAACTCTTTAGCTCCTGCCCTCTTTCGTCATTCTGGGCAGCATTGATGCAGGAATTCCCTGAACTCTGTGACGTCGCCTTGAAGATTCTCCTTCCTTTCGCGTCGACATATTTGTGTGAGGCAGGATTCTCAAAAATGACTGCACTCAAAACAAAATACCGCAATCGTGCACAAATCGAGGATGATTTGAGGCTATGTTTATCAAACATTGAGCCAAGAATTGAGGATCTTTGCAAGGCAAAGCAGGCTCAGGTCTCACATTAACATCACCTACCTGCAAGCTTCTGTAAAAAATGCAGATGATGCCTACATTAGGCCTAGTAATAATAACAATAATAAAGCATAAATTAATATCAGAGGTCTGGTGCCAATTCCCAATTATAGCAATAGCCTAGTAATGATAATAGGCCTACTGAAAAATAATAATAATAATAATAACAATAACAACAACAACAACAACAAAGCATGTAACCTCCTATAATTATATAGCAATAGCCTAGTAATGATGATAGGCCTACTACTACTCATAATAATAATAATAATAATAATAATAATAATAATAATAATAATGCCTGCAAGCTCACATTAGAAGTCTGGTGCTACTGCCAATTATAACAATAGCCTAGTAATGATAATAGGCCTACCTACCGCTACTGATGATGATAATAATAATAATAATAATGTGGGCCTAAAAATAATGGCCTAGGGCTGGCTATCTATCTATCTATCTATCTATCTATGGTGGTGGGTCGGGGGGCACTGGGACCCCAACTGCAATGAACCAGCTTTGGGGGGGCCCAGCTTGCAAAAGGTTGAGAACCCCTGCTCTAAACAAATAGACAAATACAAATCAAAATATGCAACAGACACAGATAATAAACATCGAATTACAAAATATATACAACTTACATTGAGCTGTTGAACCAAAAAGATTCCTCATAATAGGGTTTCTTGCATACGGCTCAGTTGAGCAAACACTCAAAGCCATGCCAATACCTCTCTAAACACTCTTACTTGTCTCTTTTTAAAAGGATATCCCTACCCAAAGAAACCTCCATAGCTCCCCCTTGAGGCGGGGAGTAAAATTACAGCACAAGAAATGGAACATTCTTTCAGAACTGTTACACCGCAAGCCTCAACCGGCTTCTCTCCATTTGAGCTACTGTACGGGCGACGCCCATGCAGTGTCTTGGGTGTCATACGAGAAGAGGGACCTTCGAATAGTAAAAATGAAATTCAGTACGTCCTTGATCTCAGAGCAAAACTCCACACTTTGGGGAAACTAACACAGGAGAATTTGCTCAGGGCCCAAGAACGCCAACGCCGACTGTACGACAGGGGAACACAGCTAAGGGAGTTTGCACCGGGAGATAAAGTTCTTGTATTGCTTCCCACGTCGAGCTCCAAATTACTCGCCAAGTGGCAAGGGCCCTTGGTCACACAACGAGTGGGGGATCTCAATTATGAAGTCAAGCGAACCGATAGGGGGGACGCACATCAAATATACCACCTCAATCTCCTTAAATTATGGAGGGAGGCGGTCCCTGTGACGTTGGCTACGGTGTTTCCAGAGAGGGCGGAGCTCGGACCGGAGGTTAATCCAAAGCCCGATCACAACGCCCCGGTCATTTGTTCATTAAAAAAATCATTAACAAATAATCATTTGTTCACAAAAAATCATTAAGTTTGCTGACGATACGACGATTGTAGGTCTGATCACTGACAATGATGAAACAGCCTACAGAGAGGAGGTGCACACTCTGACACGCTGGTGTCAGGAGCACAACCTCTCCCTCAACGTCAGTAAAACCAAGGAGCTTGTGGTGGACTTCAGGAAGAAAGACAGAGAACACAGCCCCATCACCATTAATGGAGCACCGGTGGAGAGAGTCAGCAGCTTCAAGTTCCTCGGTGTCCACATTACTGAGGAACTCACATGGTCCGTCCACACTGAGGCCGTTGTGAAGAAGGCTCACCAGCGCCTCTTCTTCCTGAGACGGCTGAGGAAGTTTGGAATGAACCACCACATCCTCACACGGTTCTACACCAGCACCGTAGAGAGCATCCTGACTGGCTGCATCACCGCCTGGTATGGCAATAGCACCGCCCACAACCGCAAAGACTTGCAAAGGGTGGTGCGAACGGCCAGAAACATCATCGGAGGTGAGCTTCCCTCCCTCCAGGATATATATAACAGACAGTGTGTGAAAAAAGCTCGGAGGATCATCAGAGACTCCAGCCACCCGAGTCATGGGCTGCTCTCACTGCTTCCATCAGGCAGGCGGTATCGCAGCATCAGGACCCGCACCACCCGACTACATGACAGCTTCTTCCCACAAGCAATAAGACTTTTGAACACATGATCTCTCACGATCAACAATCAGCACTGCACTTTATTAATCATCACTCTGTCAATATATTCTCCCAATTCAATTAGTGTTTATATATATTTATACCCGCATCTAGTGTATGTGTATTCTACATTGTGTGTATTGTGTACATTTGTTATGTAAATTGTTGTGTAAGTACGTGTACATTTGTTATGTAAATTGTTTTGTGTAAATATGTTGTTTATTGTAAAGTGGTTTATGTCTCGTCACTGTCATGACTGCAATGTTACTCGGAACTGCACACAAGAATTTCACCTACTGTTGCACTCGTGTACACAGTAGTGTGACAATAAAGTGATTTGATTTTTTTTTTTTATTTTTGTGGAGACCACCTCTCCCCGTGCCAACGATCAGAGGTTGCCGGGTTGCAAAAAGAGTTTGCGGACGTGTTTTCTCCTCTACCGGGTCGTACGAAGGTCATCGAGCACCACATCGAGACCGAGCCGGGGGTGGTGGTTCGTAGCCGCCCTTATTGCCTCCCCGAGCATAAGAAGAAAATTGTTCGGGACGAATTGGATGCGATGCTCGATATGGGGGTAATAGAAGAGTCCCACAGTGACTGGTCCAGCCCGGTCGTTCTTGTTCCCAAGAGTGACGGGTCTGTCCGGTTCTGTGTGGACTATAGAAAAGTCAACGCGGTGTCTAAATTTGACGCGTACCCAATGCCTCGGGTTGATGAACTGCTCGATTGGTTAGGTACGGCTCACTTTTATTCGACCCTGGACTTAACAAAGGGTTTATTGGCAGATCCCCTTGACACCAATTTCCCGTGAAAAAACGGCCTTCACCATGCCGTTCGGATTACACCAGTTTGTGACACTTCCGTTCGGTTTGTTTGGGGCCCCAGCCACGTTCCAGCGTCTGATGGACCGAGTCCTCCACCCACAATCCGCTGACACCGCTGCCTATTTAGATGATATTATTATCTATAGTAATGACTGGCAGCGGCATATACAACATCTGAGGGCAGTCCTGAAGTCGCTGCAGCGAGCGGGGCTCACAGCAAACCCCAAGAAGTGCGCGATTGGGCGTGTGGAGGTACGGTATCTGGGGTTCCACTTGGGTCATGGCCAGGTGCGTCCCCAAATTGATAAGACCGCGGCAATTGCGACTTGCCCTAGACCTAAGACCAAAAAGGGGGTGAGGCAGTTCCTGGGGCTGGCTGGCTATTATAGAAGATTTGTGCCTAATTATTCGGATGTCACCAGCCCACTGACTGACCTCACTAAAAAGGGGCTCCAGATCCGGTCCAATGGTCGGAGCAGTGCCAACAGGCATTTACACGAGTTAAAGCCGCACTCTGTGGAGGGCCGCTCTTGTATTTACCTAACTTCTCTCACTCCCTTTCTTATTACAGACGGACGCTTCAGACAGAGGGCTGGGGGCCGTACTCTCGCATGTGGTGGAGGGGGAGGAGCGCCATATGCTGTACATCAGTAGGAAGCTCTCCTTAAGGGAAACAAAGTACAGCACCGTGGAGAAGGAGTGTCTCGCCATCAAGTGGGCGTTCCTCACACTCTGCAACTACCTGCTGGGGCGGGTCTTCACTCTCTGCTCGGATCACACCCCACTACAGTGGCTCCAAAGCATGAAGGATACTAACGCCCGGATCACCCGTTGGTAACTGGCTCTCCAGCCTTTTAAGTTCGAGGTGGTCCACAGACCGGGGGTGCAGATGGCTGTCGCCGACTTACTCTTCAGAAATGGGGGGGGGGGGGGAGTGGTAGGCAGGCCGGATGACGCCCTGGCCTGAGTCGGGCGGTGGGGGTATGTGGCAGCGGGGGCGTGGTCAAGCGCTTGCACCTGAGCTGAATTATGTCTAACACCTGTCTCTAATTTCAGTGAGTATGGGGAGAGCGGCATAAAAGAGCCTGAGTGCCTCCAGTCAGAGAGAGAACCACGCCAGTCCAGTGTTGGCAACCCAAGAGAGTTTTTCCCAGAGAGTTTATGTTACCACTGTTCAGTATATTTTATGTTCAAGTTAGCTATTGGCGAATTAAAGTGCAGAAGCCTGTTCTCGTGTCCTTCTTTTCCCTGCCCTGACAAGAACCGTGTTACAGTATTTTACACTGGATGATCTCAACTCAATTATTCGGTCCTTTCCTTTTAAATATTCGAAGAAAACCAACAGACCTCAACAAATCCCTAAATCTTGATGATTGGTGACAAAATACCAGAGAATTTCAAAACGTTTACTTAGTTGAAAAATTATTCCGAGGGCTCTAGTTGACTGCTGTGGCTAAAAGCCATCAACAGAGCTGACTGGACTGAGATCATTTCAACTCACAACTTTTTTAACGAACATATAGTAATTGTATAGCTAAGAATATGTTTGTAACATACTCACAACTCATGTTGTCTGGAGTTTTTTTTTTTTTTGTCGACCGAGTATCCTTGAAAATATATTTTTCCAATGTTTTTTCTTTGGAATGATCCAAAAACACTTTAAATTGCAGTACAGCTCATCGAAGAGACTGTACATCTATCTCTCACAGCCTCGTTGTCATTCTTGTCAAAAATTAAATAAGGCGCTGCTATAAGTTCTAGCAAGTGCTGAATAACATTTATATATTTTTTTTCTTGGCAGTTACCAAATACTTCACCAGGTAAATACCTTAAGTATTTTAAAGGCAAAAGTGGTCACACCGAATATTGATTTAGCTTTTCTATGTTTACTGGACTTTGTATTACATTAAGTGATAAATGAAATCTATACATGTATTTTAATTTGGTTCTAATTCCTGCAGCGGGAAAGTCCCTTAAATTACTACACTGATTTACTTGTAGGGGGAAGTGTGCAATGTTTAAAAAATAAATAACCATCACTCTGATAACCCCAACCCCCCATAAATGAAGATTAACTTTAACTTTTTTTTAAATGTTGTTAATTGTTATTTCCTCCTCCTTTATGACTTTGTCTTCAGCAGAGCAAAAATTGTATTTTGAATAATGTTTTCATCCAGAAAAATTCTGAGGTGACCAAAATATGCTCCATTCTTCAAAATACCATCTTTTGTGTTCTGTGGAAAGAGAGAATGGTATTATGATGAGGATTTCATTTTCAACAGATTTTTCATTTTTGGGTCAATTATCCTTGTAATTTCACTACACATCTAAATCAAACTTTCCTTGTTTTATTTGGTTTATATGTGACCTGCTCTCTCATTAGACACGTTTAGCATTTTATGCACTAAATAAAAAATACAGAGTCTCAGCATTCTAATTATATATTTATGCTATTACTCCAAACAAATGCAAATTCGCCAAGGAAATCAGAATATAGCCCAGGTGATCTACAGTGAGGGGAACTGTTTGCCCACTGACAAACAAATGATCAGTCTATAATTTTAATGGTAGGTTCATTTGAAGAGTGAGAAACAGAATAACAACAAAAAAAAAAAACAGAAAAACGCATGTCAAAAATGTTATAAATTGAATTGGATTTTAATGAGGAAAATAAGTATTCGACCCCTCTGAAAAACATGACTTAGTACTTGGTGGCAAAACCCTTGTTGGCAATCTCTGAGGTCAGACGTTTCTTGTAGTTGGCCACCAGGTTTGCACACCTCAGGAGGGATTTTGTCCCACTCCTCTTTGCAGTTCTTCTCCAAGTCATTAAGGTTTCAAGGTTGACCTTTGGCAACTCGAACTTTCAGCTTCCTCCACAGATTTTCTATGGGATTAAGGTCTGGAGACTGGCTAGGCCACTCCAGGACCTTAATTTGCTTCTTCTTGAGCCACTCCTTTGTTGCCTTGGCCGTGTGTTTTGGGTATGCCAATGCCCTGGCTGAGGGAAGGAGGTTCTCACCCAAGATTTGAAGGTACATGGCCCCGTGCATCGTCCCTTTGATGCAGTGAAGTTGTCCTGTCCCCTTAGCAGAAAAACACCTCCAAAGCATAATGCTTCCACCTTCAGGTTTGACGGTGGGGATGGTGTTCTTGGGGTCATAGGCAGCATTCCTCCTCCAAACACGGCGAGTTGAGTTGATGCCAAAGTGCTCCATTTTGGTCTCATCTGACCACAACACTTTCACCCAGTTCTCTTCTAAATCATTCAGATGTTCATTGGCAAACTTCAGATGGGCCTGTACATGTGCTTTCTTGAGCAGGGGGACCTTGCGGGCACTGCAGGATTTCAGTCCTTCACAGCGTAGTGTGTTACCAATTGTTTTCTTGGTGACTATGGTCCCAGCTGCCTTGAGATCACTGACAAGATCCTCCTTGTAGTTCTGGGCTGATTCCTCACCAAAGATTTTTATATCTGACGGTGTTACATTAAGCGTTATTAGTTCAAAATACTTAAACTTGTATCCTGTCCTCTGAGTAACACCAAAAATGTCACTGTAAATTGTAGCAACACCTCTTCAACCCTTCAGATGAGGCTCATTTTTATAACAATAACCTGGGGTAGTAGATTCATTTAATCTAATATATTCATCCGGTTTAAGTCAGGTTTCAGTCAAACAGAACATATTCCTATTAATACCCAATACCTTTAAAATTTTCCATGGATATATGGAACTCGAGGCATGTGACTGCTGGTCGAATGGTCACATCCCATGTAATTTGAATGCAAACATCCTGCAGAAATATTTCCTCAACAAATTCTCTAATTGCCATCTTCGTAATGCTCAAAAAAACCTGTCAACGAACATAGTTGTCAGTAATTTAATTGACAAGATTAACACTGAATACAACAGGCAAATTATTTGTCATCAGTAGCAGTTTACTTCAAATCAGGCTGTATCACAATTGTGAACCGAACTAGAGTTGGCATGAAATGCACCCCAAACCTTCATTTTTAAGCTCAGCTTTTACATTAAAGAGATTAAATGTAACATGATAATTCTCTCAACATTTACTCACCCTTATGCCGTCAGAGCAGAGCATGATACCAACAGCACTACAGATATTTTAGTGTAAAAATGGAGTAAAACGAATTATTCGACTAGCTCTGGGGTCGGTAACCTATGGCACACGTGCCAGCACGCGGATGGTTAATCACTGGCATGCCAGCAACGGCGAGAGAGGAGCAGACTATTTTATTTATGTAAATTCCACATCTGCATTCCAATCTACATCTTGATCCTCATGATCATGCAGCGTGTTTTCATGAGCTGAATGGGAGACTAAACAAAAAGTTAAAATATAACAAGACTGCAGTAGACCCAACAGCCATTGACCAGGAAAATAAAAAAATGGCACTCCATGGACTAACCCTTGCCAACTCTTGGACTAGTTGGTTGTTGGATGATGTTGGACTACAGTAGTTCATCATCCTGACCCACCTATAGTGTTTGCTTCACAATGATTGATGACATTGGTATTCATTGCTAAAGAGTGAGGGGACATACATGTCAAGCAAAATAAAGTGAACATGGAGCCTCCACATTCATACTGTGCACAGAAACAGCAATTCAGCATTTGTGGGTATCCAGGGGTGACCATTTGAAAGGCTTTTCCTTGGAGATGCAACAGATGGTCAATACCCATTTGTGCAGCAGCCAACTGTAAATGTATTTTATGCTTTTTCTTTCACTGAAGCATAAAATTGAACATGGGGTTTGTTGTTGCTCTCAGGAGGGGCAGTTGTTAGTTATCTGTAATTCTGAGCATAATGTGTGTGTACTTTGTGTGAAATAAGGGAGTAGAGCAGAAAGAAAAACAGTATGTCCTTAAGTACAAAATGTAAAAAAAAAAGAAGAAAAAGTCTTCCCCTCTGCCATTCATATACATGTAAAAATATAGTGTCAAGATATGGCATAAAAGGTTGGACTCTCACGATGCCAAATGCCATTGGTTCTTACTTGTGTCATCAATTGTGATGCATCAAAGAATGAATTTTCAGAAGTAAATCTTTGTACTTCTGAAAATTAATTCTTTGATGCAGCACATACCGTCTTAACTTTTGCTTTCACCCTCACACAAAGCTAGCGATCATATGGCTTTTGACACTCATGATGCTTTTTGTCCTTTTTCAAGTTTGAAAGCTCCTGTATCCATGCAATTCCGTAGTATTTAAAAGAGCAGCATAAAAATTCTGCCAAAAAACTCCTTTTGTGTATTGAAAAGTCACATGGGTTTTAGAATATACTTACCAAAACATTATAATTTTCACACTGGTGCGGCGTTCACGTTCAAACTGACTAACCGTATTACCGCTGGTTGGACACCAAGTGGTACTATGGGGTAATTTTCATTAAGTAATGGCCTACACAATGCATGGCAGCTTGATTTCAAACTTTGAACATAATTTTTTTTAACTAAAAATTCAAATGAGTGCAATTAAAATGTGTTTCGTTTAGCTTTTTGAAAGATGGCTTTTCAACAGATGTGAAGGGCAATATCTCTCTGACAATGTCCCTACTGCATCCATGCAATCTTTCCATCATGGGCAACCGGTCAGGTATTTCGTTGTCCGGGCAAATACATAACTTACTGTGGGTTGTTGTGGGTGTAATGATTTTGTTGCCTTTCATCCCAGGTGTCAGTTAAGCCGCTTTGGAAGGGTAATGACTGTGAATGTGTGTGAATAAATGTGTTTTGTTCCCTCCTAGGGCTGGGCGATATTAACCCTCTGGGGTCTGAGGGTATTTTGGGCCCTGGAGAAGTTTTGACATGCCTTGACATTTGTGCTTTTTTCAGTTGCTTAAAAACATATTAATGGCTAAAGTCTGATAACACTGTATTCAGCACAAACTGGGCTACAATAATATGAGCAAAATGTATGTACAGGTTTGTATTTTTGAGAAACAACGTTTATGCATGGTTTTTGAAAAAAAATTAATTTTAAGTCACTGAAATAAGGCCATATAACACATACTAAACATTTGTCCACAAGACTTTTGAGTGCTGGATTTTAAGTTGTTTCTGCTGTAATGATGAAAATTTCCAGCAGGACGCGCCGGCACGTCCATTGACCCCAGAGGGTTAAGGAAATATGTTCACAATATTTCATATAAAAAAAAAAATAATTATAACAATATTATATATCACAGTTAGTTCCGGTCCTCGAATCTGATTGGACGAGAGATGTTCCATGAGCACTGATGGTGAGACAGCATCAGCATTCAGACGCTTCACTGTGTGTGTATCACTCCGGTTCACGGTTGGGATGGTGTTCTTGGGGTTGTACTCATCCTTCTTCCTAGCCTTCATGCTGTTCTAAACTAAAGTGTATCTGTCAGGAGTTACTGGCTTTATTTTTGAAATTACATATGTTAGCCAGCAGGTGGTGGCAAAAGATATTTTGTGTTTGTAATATGAGCCAGTTTTGTAGAAAAGCATCCCCAAAGAATGATGTTTCCACCTCCATGCTTCACAGTTGGGATGGTGTTCTTGGGGTTGTACTCATCCTTCTTTTGTCTCATCAGACCACATGACCTTCTCCCATTCCTCCTCTGGATCATCCAGATGGTCATTGGCAAACTTCAGTCGGGCCTGGACATGCACTGGATTGAGCAGGGGGACCTTGCGTGCGCTGCAGGATTTTAATCCATGACAGCGTAGTGTGTTACTAATGGTTTTCTTTGAGAATGTGGTACAAGCTCTCTTCAGGTCATTGACCAGGTCCTGCCGTGTAGTTCTGGGCTGATCCCTCACGATCATTGATGCCCCACAAGGTGAGATCTTGAATGGAGCCCCAGACTGAGGGAGATTGACCGTCATCTTGAACTTCTTCCATTTTCTAATAATTGCGCCAACAGTTGTTGCCTTCTCACCAAGCTGCTTGCCTATTGTCCTGTAGCACATCCCAGCCTTGTGCAGGTCTACAATTTTATCCCTGATGTCCTTACACAGCTATCTGGTCTTGGCCATTGTGGAGAGGTTGGAGTCTGTTTGATTGAGTGTGTGGACAGGTGTCTTTTATACAGGTAATGAGTTCAAACAGGTGCAGTTAATACAGGTAATGAGTGGAGAACAGGAGGGCTTCTTAAAGAAAAACTAAGGTCTGTGAGAGCCGGAATTCTTACTGGTTGGTAGGTGATCAAATAATTATGTCATGCAATAAAATGCAAATTAATTATTTAAAAATCATACAATGTGATTTTCTGGATTTTTGTTTTAGATTCCGTCTCTCACAGTTGAAGTGTACACATGATAAAAATTACAGACCTCTACATGCTTTGTAAGTAGGAAAACCTGCAAAATCAGCAGTGTATCAAATACTTGTTCTCCCCACTGTGTGTGTGTGTGTACATACATATATATATATATATATATATATATATATATTCAACATCTCAATATCCAATTACATCCTCAACCCCCAGCTGAGGGATCAGTGAATATTCTTGCTTTAGTGATTTGCATTTAAAAAATTATATTAATAAAAAAAAATTATTTACCTAAACCAAAAGACATTACTAAAATCAAATTGCACTTCAAATGAAACAAAAAGGTAATTGTCATGCTGCAGGAAGGGTAACACATGAGGGAGGATGTCTTCCCTGTAACGCACAGCGTTGAAATTGCCTGCAATGACAACAAGCTCAGTCTGATGATTCTGTGACACACCACCCCAGACCATGACAGACCCTCCACCTCCAAATCGATCCTGCTCCAGAGTACAGGCCTCGGTGTAACGCTCATTCCTTTGACGATAAACGCGGGTCCGACCATCACCCCTGGTGAGACAAAACCGCAATTTGTCAGTAAAGAGCACTTACTGCCAGTCCTGTCTGGTCCAGCGAAGGTGGGTTTGTGCCCATAGGTGACATTGTTGCTGGTGATGTCTGGTAAGGACCTACCTTACAACAGGCCTATATGTCATAGACAGTATAAAAACCTCGGAGATCCTTCTAAGCTTTACTTCCAGCGACAGTATGTGCCTCTTCTTGTTGCAGACCAGCTGCTCCCAAGTGTAGCCTTGTTGCCCAAGGAGGAAACAAACATACCTGAACTTTGGCCATTCAATCTCTATATTGCTGGACGAGCCGAGATTTCTCTGTTCCACCGAGCACATAAACAGATCCGAAAGAGACAGCTGAGCAAACCGCATCTCACCCATTTGCCTGCAGAAGTGAAGATTTCTCTTTCTTCTTAAACAGAGTCAACTTCACTGATATCACCACCAACCCGCCGAGAATTAGCCACCATACCACCCGCCGACAAAGCGAGGACACGGTCTCCCGTCATCACTTGAGCTTTGAGGAACCGAGTCGGAGTCAAACGACGGACAAACACACATTCTACCCATGTCCTCATGCGATTCAAGTAAGAGGTTTATGTCTGGGAGGAAATAGATTATTATAGTGTTATTCTTGTGTATCAAGGTTATTGCTTGTACATTTTATGCAAAATCTGCTCTACGCTCCTAATACTCCTCAAGGTATTACTGTAACTTACTGTTATGGAATGAGATTTGCTGTGTTGTCGTCCAACTACGTTGGGCTGTTTGTACATTTCTGTCATCGTGGGCGAGATCAGCACACTGAGTTTTTGTCCAATGACCGCGGTGGACAGATTATGAGACGTTCACTGTGCCTCTGAGTGATAAAACAACGGTTGCCTTCTCTCCCACGATCTCTAAAACCAGCTTCTGTGACATCACTCTGTTCTCTCTTTCACGTACGAACCGAACACACACACACACACGAACCCTCACAAACATACCCACACACGAACCCTCACATACATACCCACACACTCATTTGGTGAACAGATAACTTGGCGACAGAGTCTAGCTTTGTCCTTAACTTATCGTATCAGCAGAGAGACACGTTAAATGGGCAGACGCCATTAACCAGTCTCTCTGCCCACATTTGCGGCCACATTCTCTGGCTGGAAACCTCACGTGACGTACTCTCCACGAGTCACGCCCACCATTTTGTGCCCACCTTCTGTGCCTACACACGCACCTACACCCATTCACACAAACACACCCTCCTCTCGTGTATTATCGGCTTATTTGTTACCATATCTAATCATGTTACTGTTTATTTTGTAGTTGGAATTTGGATGTTTATTGACTGCATTATGACTTGATTATTAATTGATATTACTGCATCAATACATTTTGTTATACTTTAAAGAGAAGTGTTCTATTAGTAGTTACAATTTACCGATGTTGCCACCACAAAGCTTGATTATATTGATTATATATGTTATAATAGTATGATAGTGTTTGCATGTGTAAATAGCATCTGTAAACAGCTGTTCACACCCCAAAAGTCTCTTGGCAACATAGAAATACATGGCAAACTTTATTAAGTGTGTCATTCCAGTGGTGTGGCGCATAAGTCCGTTCCTCCTCCAGGTTACCATAGTAATCTTAGTAAGCAAGCACCAGTTTTTTTTAGTGACTGTCAGAACAGTCTAATTTCGAATCGCTGTTGGATTAACAGGAGATGCCATAACAATCGTGTTTTAATATGCATGTTAATTTGAAGTTCAGATTTGAAGACGCTGCATTGTGTTCCATTTAGCTGCACTCTCTGTCTAGCTGTTTGAAACACTCACCTGCTGTATGCGCGCTGCTTCAGAGTTTTGAGTCCACTGCCACACACCTGGTGTGTGAGTGTGTGTCTCCCCAAGTTTTCGCACATGTAGGGAAAGCTGCGATGCACAATATTGTTGTTGCTGTGATGATTCATGAAGCATCCATTCAACTTGGGAGAGTCTGAATTTCCACCTTTAAACTGGGGAAAGTTCAACGGAATGACACTTTGTCAGACTTCTACCTTGGAAACTCATGCGGAAATCTTCCAACTCCATTTCGTCAAGATGCAAGCGTGTGTTACGTCACGCAAACTTTTCAGCACCCAGGGCAGGGAGGTTTACAGTCAGTGACAAACATTCACTTTTATTAAATAATATCCATTAACGAGTCAAAGTTCTTACATTAAATGATAATAAAACGTGTTTAGCAAACATTGTGCAGAGACAGGTGTTCAAAACACGGTTAATTACACTCTTTTGATGATCGTAATGATAGTATTGCAGCATTGTATATCAGTTTGGTTGCTATGAGATTTGTCTCTGACAAATCAATGTACCCCTCAAAATCACAACGTAATCAATCTCAAACTTAAAAGATCCCCTCTTTGACACATTTGTGTTTAGTTGTCAGGTAATTGAATTTCGAATTAAGTGAAAAGTCACATCATGCATGATCACCATTGATCATCATTTTCATGATCGATCATTGCTGCCACGTCCAAGCACCTGAGTTCTCAGGTGACAATCGAATGCTTGAGGTAGCCACTATAGCCCATCCCCCATGTGAACACACACAAAGGTAAAGTGGCTGGGGGTTGAAACATTCCAAAAGATTGAAAGAGATTTGGACATTTAGATTTTTCACCCAGATTTTTGGAAAATATAGGCGACTACCCTCACGCTATTGTTCTGTATTAATGTAATTAGGATGAAATATAAACTTGTAATCATGAAAGCTGCCGCACTATGCGACTGTACCGCTATGGTTTTACCTATTAAAATGCAATCAGAATATAAATATAAGGTTAATTGTATGAATTATATACAGAATAAAACCAAATGACCAACAACAATCTTAAAAGGACAGAGTCAGAACCAGTCACAGCGCAAAATGGAATGAAATGCAAATAAAAAACATGCAATGCTGAAATAATGTCTGCAATTGTTTTGAATGTTGAAATTCGCATCAGCAATATCAAATGTTTCTATATATGATCAAATATGTATTTATTACAAACAAACAATAAGAAAAGAGAGATTCGATCCGACGATCTTTTGCTAGAGTGCCAAACACACTACTGCTGACCAATCAGTCTGTGTGTTTATATTCAAAGAATGTGCCTACCTACTACCGTGTCATTTGCAATACAACACAGGTTAAAAGCGTTGTTGTTTTTTTTTCAATAGGGCTAACAAAATTCCGAATGTTCACAATGTATTTTCATTTAGATTTTCAGGAGGATACTTAAATAACTAATACATATGAAGTAACTGTTTTCATTTATTGAAAAAGGCAAACTTTATAGCATTTTTTTTTTTTAACTCTTGTCAATTTACGTCATTGATTCCATATGCCAGAGGTCTTCTATACAGAACCTACATTTTGTAATATTATGTCCAAATCAGAGCAGAAAACAATGCAAACATGTGTAACTTCTGAATGAGAGATATTCACAGTGATGAATCCTGGATAAAATATATTTAAATGTCGCAAAAGTCAAATTTGGCTCAATTTGTGCTGAGTTCAGACCTGTATACACATTTGCTGGGACTTGGCATGAATGAAAAGAATTTGTTGAGGTTTTTCTTAATATCGTTTTATGGGTGTTTTTCATTACTTGCTCCTGCTGACTGTCACAAATACAGCGGCTGCAGGGAAAAAATGGTGTCACTGAAACAGGTCACTTTAATGTCATTAATTTTGCATTGTTTGATCATTGTTAGAAAATACAATACAGATAATAATATTAAAATTGTTACTTTAACAATTTTCTTCACACGATGGTGGCAAAAAAATTATGGTGACAAGTGACCCTTTGCATCTACTGGTGGTGATTTTTGTAGTTTTCATGCAGAGGTACTCCCCAAGGTATTAAGGCTCAATCTGGTTGCTTACCCGCGATATGTGTGTGTGTGTGTGTGTTTGTGTGTGCACATAATATAATATTTGCAATTTCAAGACATCATATTTATTGATGGAATACATAGAATTTGTAAAAATTTTTAAAAAGCTAAACATTTGGCCAAAATTATGAAAAACGAATAACATAAAATTTGTCAAATTAATATTTCTGAAATTGCCCAAGTTAGAAGGTCTCCTGCATAATTAATAACAGCATTAACTGAAAGAGAATTTCTTCCATATGTAGTATAAGCAAAACGGACATTATAATTTACATATTTCCAACTAGTTGGAGTTGAAAGCTTGTGAATCGGAAACTAATAGAATCATATTGTGATGTACCGTGATATATATCAAATCATGACATATGCATCACAATATGCATCAGATCGTGAGGTGGCTGTCGATACCCCGCCCTATATTCAAGCTAGTTAGACAACACAGACAACTAATGCAGAGTTTAAACTACGCGATTTTCGCTCGCCGACAGTTTTGTGGTGGATCACCGACAAAAGCCAGAAATCGTAGGCAAATCAGAGCTCGCTCCCGTGAGCGATGATCACAATGTATGAATTATCAAAGACGTGATCTGAGAGAATTGCCGACGCGTCGCTGATGTCAGTGAGATATTTAGAATGTTAAATATCTGGACCTGTCGGCGATTCCAAATCACCCAATGTGAAATATGTTATGACTGAATACAACTGCAGCGTTGACCTACAGCCATTGAGAGAGCAAGAAACGGGGCACGGGAAGTTTCAGTGTGAGTCCTGATGTACCTGCAACAGGCTGTGGTATCGAGAAAGTCACATTGGACTGAAGCAATGGAGGACAAATTAGTGGAACATTGGAAGGAGCACCAGATTTTATGCTTCATCTGAACTGTACCACAACCGGGTGGAGAAAGAGAAGATTTGGAAAGAAATTGCCAATTCTCTTGGACAGTCAGTTAAACAAATAGATAGATTTTTCAGTATGAGGTACTTTTTCATATTGTAACCAATAAAATATATGATGCCATTAGGCGATTAAAAACATGCACATCATATTCTGAAATGCATAACATATGATCATGCATTTGTTTTCGTATCTCATATCACTTCTCGCGTGTACTCTGATGGGAAACGTAATTTGGAGTTCAGGCAGAGCTGTTGGGGATTCGTCAACAGCGAAATGTCTTGTAATGTGTTCACCCATGTCGCAGGATTCGTCTTGTAATTTGAAAACGCTACGACTTCAATGATAAGACAGACAGTTTTGTAATATGAACGGTATCACGATCCGATGTCTTTGAAAGTTGTGTAATGTGTAGGAGCCATTATGCTCATTTTATGTGTTTGGAGAAAATGTTCACATTGCATTGCAGGATACCTAGTACCCAGACAGTGTAATCTGTTTTATTGCACATTTTGTGTAGGTAGTAGGTCATTCAGGTTAGATAATCAATACAGAAAATCTACAAGCTGTGCACATTCTTATGGTGGGGATAAATTCACTTTGAGAGTAGTAGTACTCGAAATAACATCTAAATGTCATTGAAATACAGGTCTAGAAAATGCAAAGCACTGATCAGTTCAACTAAAATCTGAAGTCTACAGATATGTTGTCTAGAGCCTGACCAATATGGGATTTTTGAGACCGATCCCTATATCGATTTTAAAGGGGGAACATTCAAAGATTACCAATATGGTGGCCAATATAGTAAGTTTTTTTCTATGTGGATTGTGCACCGATTTTGCACTGATATGACTATGCAAAGGTACTCAGAAGGCTGCTTTCTAAAACAAATATTTATATCAAAGAATACTTGACATTATTATTATATGTTGCCAACAAATTCTAGAAATGAACACAGAGAACATAAAGAACAAATAAAAATACAATAAATAGTTAAATAAACATCAGTACTGTATGTTTAGTATCAGTCAAATGCTGACTATTTTATTGCTGTCAGTCAAATAGGGGCAGATTGTAAAAAAAATAAATAAGCATTTACACTTGCCGAGACAAGAGAAAAACAGTGGTGTTGCAACGTATTCTGCTTTACAAGTTCAGGGGAAATTTTCAACGGTGGAAAACCAGACCTATAAATATGACATTTTATAAATGCATCGAATGGAATTGTCTGGTTGAAGTGGTCACCAAACTTTGAATCCTGAACAAAACAATTTGGTAAATACAGGTTTATACATTAGCTTCCACTCAGTAGACAAGCAATGAAAGGATCTACGTGGTTAGCTATAATCTTGTTGTTACGGAGAGTAAAAGATGGACCAGCATTGCTTCTCAGCAACTATGTAACAATGTAGCATGAAATCAACACTCAGACACAATCCACCACCGCACCGTAGTCTGCTGAGCTGCAAAAAGATGCTCTGATGTTTAATTTTCAATCTTCTACATTACTGACTGCACTGATAAACTACAGCTAGCTAACAGCAAACACACATAAGTGACATGGATGTCAGGGATGGGGTTTACATTATATTAGTTATATTGAAAAGGGAAAATGATGGGATTAGTGTTTATTAACTTTACCAGTGTGTATTTCACAAACTAGTTAGCAGCTTACCGAAAAGACACCACTCAACTCTGCACCGCTCAACTAAGCCCTGTCTGCAGAGCCACCGTCAGAGTCAGATCTGTCCACAATGTAGTCGGAGTGTGCTCTGCTGGACAAACTACGTAATGACACCAATTCTAAAGCATTGTTTTCTGGATTATATGTTCTCAAAAAAGGTTTTCATCTGCGCATATCGGTAAACACATATAGCAGTACCGATATATCAGTGAAAGTCTAATATCTGTCTGGCACTAATGTTATCAAACCTAACAATCCCACATACAGGTGGAGGTCATAGAAATTCCTGTAAGAGGCTCGCCCTCAATGTAAACAGAGGCATTAAGAAGCTGAGGGGATCAAGTCATTCACAGTCCACACAGTCCAATGAACACATGCTACAAGAGTGATGATGGAATTACAGCTAATCAGTATGACACTCATCTAGCATTTGGCTGGGATGCAGATGTAAATTTACATGTTAACAATTATTACATTGGTAAAAAGTTCCTTAACACCTAATTTCATACAGTCGAGTAGGACAGAGTTGGAACTCCAAGTTATTTTCTTAGTATAATAGAAGTGAAGCTCAATCGACAGCATTTGTAGCACAGCATTTGTACAAATTTGTAGATTTGTATTCATTACCACAAAAAAATACAAAAATCTAGTTCCAGTGAGGCACTTGCAATGGAAGTGAATTGGGGCCAAGTTGTACATTTTAAAATACTCACTGTATCAAAAGTATAGCCACAAGATGTAACACAGCTGCCATGTAGGGCTGGGCGATATGGCCAAAATTGTTATCACGATAATCTTTTTCATATTGTTTGATATCGATATTTATCACAATATACTTTTACACATTGCACTTTTATTTCAAAGTTGACGGAAGAAAAACTTTATTCAAAATAGTCTCTACAAAACTGCACAGGGGGTCAAGAGATGGCCAAAGCAGTGGGGTCTGCAGGATATTTTACCAATTTTGCCATCTTTTACCGTTTATCAATTGAAAATGAATGTTAAAAGCTAATCTGTTTGTTCTGAAGCATAGTGACAGCAGTCCAGTATTTGCTGGAATATTTTTACATTAAAATGAAATATTTTTTATATTTCTTTAGGATTCAGATACCCAAGTATGGGGCATATGGGGCACCCTTGTGACTGTGGAGTGATGCTCAATGTGGGTTCAGGGGTGTCCCGAGAGAAAATTTAGAAAACGTTTTTTTAAAAACCTAAAAAACATTTGTATATTTTCATTAAAGTGAGAGACTAGCCAACAAACTAGTAATTTTAGTCTTTCCTTATCCATTCCAGACATCTAATTAATTTTCACAAAATTAGAACAGAAATCGATTTATTATTAAAGGATTGTAACATGCTGATTAATAAAGATACATTTAGAAGGGAAAAATGTTATGGTCTAAAAGGTGCTTTGAAACTACGTTAACTCATGTGGCGCTTCATTTCTACACACGTGCAGGGGAAAGAGGCAACGCGTGCAGATCGTGGCAGGGCAGACATTATGCATGTTTGTTGCTAGAGAACAATATTCAAGATTACAGCGCAGAAAGATCAGAGCTGTTGTCCACATCACTGTTGTTCTGTTGCGATCTTCACTAGAGCCGATAAGAGGGCGCACCGGTTGTCAAGAAGTCTTACGGAGCGGATGGAATCAATCTGGTGTCCGACGTAACCTAATTTTTACAGCTAGCATTAGCAAGTTCATCCAGTCTGACCCTACGTTACCACTGGCACGTTGTGAGTGAAGCTGAGAGAGTTTTCAATTCATTCCTAAGAAAGCAGAGCGTCATGCTCGCAAGGTGGATCGTAGGATTGGCAGCGGTGCGGAGCAAGCACTCTCTTAGCGCGGAAGACCTTTGAGCGGATTTCGTCCGCCCCAGTGGAAACGCAGTCTGAGAAAGCCAAACTGCTTGTGTTTTAGTGACATGCTGGAAAACAATCGAAAATTCCTCAAAAAGCTTATCATGGATTTCCTTATCGTGATATATATCGATATCGTTTTATCGCCCAGCCCTACTGCCATGACAGTGTAATGTGATTAAGATCCGAGGAGTTGCTTGGCCACGGTTCCAAAATTTCAATGTAATGATCTCTTGTTATATACTTCATTATCACTCTTGCCATTGTGCTCCATCATGCTGGAAAATGCATGGATCATCACCAAATTGCTCCTGGATTGTTGGAAGAAGTTGCTCTTGCAGGATGTTTTGATACCATTTTTTATTCATGGCAGTGTTTTTGTGCAGAATTGTGAGAGGACCCATTCCCTTGGATGAAATGCAACCCCAAACATGGATGGTCTCAGGATGCTTCACTGTTGGCACGACACAGGACTCAAGGTAGCATTCACCTTTTCTTATCTGGACTATCAATTTTCCAGATGTCCCAGTTGGAAGGGGGCTGCAACAAAGAAAATAACTTTGCAGCAGTCTTCTGCTGTCCAATCATTGTACTTCCTGCAGAATTTCAGTCTGTCTTTGATGTTTTACTTGGAGAGAAGTGGCTTTTTTGTGGCCTTATTAACACCAGGCCATTGTCCAAAAGTCTTTGCCTCACTGTGCATGCAGATGCACTCACACCAACCTGCTGCCAATATTGAGCAAGCTCTGCACTGGTGTTGACACGATTCCGTAGCTGACTCATCCGGACAATCTGGGACATCCTGAAGCCTTCTTCACTGCAGTTGAACCTCTCTCCTTGAAGTTTTTGATGATCCAGTAAATGGTTCTTTCAAGTGCAATATTCTTTGCAGCAATTTTCTTGCATGTGAGGCCATTTGGATGCAAAGCGATGATGGCTGCACGTCTTTCTTTAGAGGTAACCATTGCTAACAAGAACACAATGATTGGAAGCACTTATTCCCTCCTTTTATAGCAAACAGTCTGCTCTTATAATCCTATCAGAATGATAAGAGTGATTTCTCACTCGTTCACACTTACCCAGGTGCTGCTGATATGATTAGTCAAATGATGTTAGCTGGTCATGTTTTGCCAGGGCCAAAAGACAGTGAAATTTGGGTTCCGTTTCATTCCTACTGACCGCCAAAGGCAGTGTAAACACTACTGGATTATCGCAGCGCCAGCCAGATAGGTCTTGAGAATATACCAACAAAGTCACGTAGTGACGTATGCTGAGCCCTGGGTGTTATAAACCACTGTCGCTCAGCACACTGCCTCTTTCGCTTTCTCGCCTGGTTGATAGATAGTTGAGATGGTTAAGTGATATATTGCGCTGTCAAGTGCAGCTTACAAGAGCAGCGAGATATCGTCCTCACAAGCTGTGTCAGCGTGCATCTACGCCACTTCAACGGATTTGAAGTGTTTTAGCTGCGTTTTGGTGAGTTTCATTCCTTTTCGTCGGTAACACTCTGTGCCTCTCGGTGCTATCCGGTGGCTGGTGTTTTCCGCGCTATAAGTTAACGGTCTCCCATTGACATTATTATCATCCATTCAGTTGTTCTGAACTTTTTTCCTCGAACTTATGTGATACTCTTTGTCCCTTGGTTCAATCCATCGGCCATTTTAGAAATTTATTTATCTTTTTCGTGAGATATTTCTTGACATTACCTGTCTGTTCACCCGGAGGAATTATATAATTAATATTTTCCTTGCCTGTATTGTGCTTCATTACCATCATTCTGCTTGACTTTACGGTTCTATCCGAAGCCGTTATTAGCGAGTAACTATGGCTCACTGCTCGATTGCCACTGGTTTCCCACTGACTTGTAAGCTGTGCCCTAATAATCTCCTCCTGGACTATGGTCATGACATCTGCTCGTCGTGTTTGGGTGTTCAACATCTGAGAGAGGCCCTCAAGGACCAGTGTCTGCACTGCAGTCTTTTACCTATGTCGGAACGGCGGCTCCGTCTTGCCGAGTTAGACCCCAATTCAATGGTGAAACTCAGGCAGTTGGACGTAGACCCTTCTCGTACTCAGAAGCGCAGGGCGTCTGCGGCAGCCGGCGCTCCCCCTCCCATCTAAGAGGAGGG
This sequence comes from Moxostoma hubbsi, assembly GCA_032164185.1. NCBI lineage: Eukaryota > Metazoa > Chordata > Actinopteri > Cypriniformes > Catostomidae > Moxostoma > Moxostoma hubbsi. Next base: position 750,915 of record JAVLUX010000196.1, on the reverse strand, counting down.
CCACATCGCGAAGTGATGAACATACGCATGGAGGAAAATTCACTTTCTAAGACTGTTTCTAAGACTGCATCTCTTCAGAGATGGTAGAGCTGAAACGCCTGCTTCACTCGCTTCAGCCTGTTACATCTGCTACACCTGTGAAGATGACAGAGGAGGAAGAGAAATCTTCAGAATCGTGGAACTGGGGAAGAGTCTCTTGATTCCCCACGTTTTTCACATCATTCTGACTTGGATGTGCTTTCAACGATTGCTTCAGATACTTCTATTCATGATCATGGGAATGCTGTGGATGTTGCGGAACAACCATCACCTCAGGTTGTTTTCACTTGTTTTCCAGCAATGGAGGGGTCTAGTGGGGGGGTCAGTTCAGTCATCTGGACAGGCCCAGCCCTCTTCTGATGATACTTTGGCTGTGCTTCGAAGGGAATTTGCTCGTCTATATGTTCCAATTGATGGATCTTCTCTTGGATCTCAGAGTCTTGTCTGCCATTTTCTGAAGGGTGCACGCCATCTGAAGCCTGCTCGGAATCCTCACTTTCCCGTTTGGGATTTGCCACTCATGTTTGCATTACTTTGCTCATCCCAGTTTGAGCCCTTGCAAAGCATTGACCTTGAAGACTGCCTTTTTGTTGGCTATGACTAGGGCTGTAATCAACCAAAGAAACTCTTGGTCGACTGAAGTCCTGAAATTTTCGACTAAAAATCGACTAAATATGTCGTTAGGAAAAAAAAACGTTACATTAATTAGCTGCGCACTTTGCGCAGTACTTGGTAGCCTTGTTGTCCGCCTAAAAGAATTATAAATAAACATAAAAAAAACTAGTAGGCTATTTTCAGTATATTAAATCGTTTTTGACCTAATTATTTTGCACTGAAATGAGTCTGACACACGAATCTGTCGGCTCTGACAGCGTTGCATCACGTGCACCTGCGCAATATCATAGCCTATGATTTCCGAAAATAGTACTATGTTGTCAACTAGTGATATCAGCACAAGAACTGTTGAGGAATATGCAACATAATTTAGACAATTCTTTTTGTCATATGTTATAATAAGAAGTTATAACAGTCACTGTCATTTCAGCCGCTCTGTGCATGTCCTCGCACAGAGCAAGGCTGAACATGAGCTCAGCTTCGCGGCTGAGACACACACGAATAGACTATTAATTAAAGCTTTTACTCTTAATAAACACAAAAGGCACATTCACTTTAATAAAAAAAGAATTATTAAACAAACCAGATCAAGCGCAGAAACGAAATAAAGTGCATAAGTGAAAAATAAAGCATCTTAGGCTCAAAACTAACACAAACAGTGGGCAAATAAAAAAAAAATAAAGTGCCCAAATCCAATAAATAATACTAGAAATAAATTTGATCTAAAAAAATAAAGTTTGCACAATAATAAAAGGGAACCATAAAAGTAAAAGTAGGCTACCTACAACATGTTATTCAGCCAAATTTTAAACGAAACTAAATAAAGTGATTTTATTTTTCCGTTTGGATGATAAAGGAGGCTTAAAATCCAGCGTGGTCTGGGTGTGTCCGGGGGATGCTACCGTCATTGCGGAGGGGTGCGCCTAAAACGATTATTGTCATGAGTCAGGTTTTTCTTCCCTGTTTATTCTCACACACACACACTCTCTCTCTCACACACACACACCTTATTTTGCTCGTTATGGAATTACTCTTTCTCTCTCTTTCTCTTCTGCTCCGTTCCGCTAACCTCTCTACCCACACCTGTTAGTCATTGCAATCAGCTCTAACGCTGATTTGCTTTGACACCTGTCTCTACTTTTCCCTAAGTGTTCACCCTATATCTGATGTTTGTTCTGGTAGATTCTTGTCGGATTATTGTTGCATGTCACACGTTACATCTCCAGCAACCGTCTTGTCTGTACTGTTTAGTGCTTACCCTTTCTTGTCTCGTTTATCTGGAACAGTCAAACTTCAAGGTTATGTCCGTGCCCTGCCGCTGCTGCAGCATGTGAACCTCTTCGGTTCTATTCCTGACTGAGTCTGCAAACTTCTGCTCTCCAAATCAGCTCCAAGGGAGTCCTGACCTGTTGCTCTTCGTGACAGGAGTCTGCTCTACATTTTGTGTTATTTTCTCCAGCTTTGTGTGCTATAACGACAGACTGCCTTTGTTCATTATTACTTAATTAAAGACTGTTATTTCTGTTATCTCTGCTTTTGGATCGTTCATTTATTCTTGTGTCAGAATAATCCGACCAGCACATGGATCCAGCAGATGAGATGCCCGTCCGGGCGGCGGTCGAGATCCAAGGAACTATGCTCGGCAGACACGAGGAGGAGCTGGCCGTCGCTCATCAGGCTGTGAAGAGTCTTGCTGCTCAAGTAGCTGATTTGTCTGCTCGTGTACTTCATCTTCACCAGGAATCTTCCATGTCTCACGACCGACACCTGCTTCCTGAGCCGCGAATCAACAATCCTTCCTGTTATGCTGGTGAGCCCACTGAGTGCAGAGCTTTTCTCATTCAATGTGAGGTTGTCTTTTCTCTTCAGCCCCAGACGTATGCGGAGGATCGAGCTCGCATTGCATATGTTCTCTCTCTCCTCACGGGACGTGTACGTGAGTGGGGAACGTCGGTTTGGGAGGCACGATCTGAATGCTGCAGCAAGTATGGGTCTTTTAAGGATGAGATGATTAAGGTCTTTGATAGATCCGTCTTCGGCAGTGAGGCTTCACGTCTTCTTGCTATTCTACGTCAAGGCAGAAGAGTAGTAGTAGTAGTATGTTTTGTTTAATGCCATGTCAGCAATCAAAGCTATATTCATGGCAAGAATTCAATTACAAAAATACAAATATCATATAAATACAATAAAAACAAAACAAATATAGATAGCAGGTCATATTATACAATATTTTTTTTAAGATTAATATATGATAAAAAATCTAAAACTTTTTCAGGTACAATCTCATTAAATAAGTCCTTTAACGAAGTAACTTCATAAAAGAGCATTCTACTTGCGTTAAGACCAGGACAATCTAGTAAAATATGTTTGACAGATAAGGGAATATTACAAAACATACACAGGGTTGGGTCTTCACCTTTAAGCAAAAAAGCATGGGTCAGATTTGTGTGACCTATACGGCATCTGGTGTAGACCACTTGATCAAGTCTAGTTTTAAAATTGATAAAAAGTCTGTTTGAAATTTCCGGATGAATTACATACAACTTATTATTCTTGCACATATTCCACTCTTCTTGCCACTTATTTAAAATATATCGGTTAATAATCGGTCTGATATCTGAGGGAGGGATTTGACATTCGTTAACTTCCTGATTAAGAGCTTCCTTAGCAGCTGCATCAGCTTGTTCGTTTCCTGAAAGACCAACATGTCCTGGAACCCAGCAAAAGATAATGCTGAAGAACTGATTTAGTAGATAATCCACTTTGGTTAAGATGCAGTCCACTAAAGGATGATCAATTTTTAAAGTGTCCATTGCTTGAAGGCAGGATTTAGAGTCAGTAAAAATTATAAAACATTTTTGCAGAGAATTTTCAATGTGCTCCAAAGCTAAAAGTAAGGCACGTGCCTCAGCAGAGAAAATTGAGCACTGTTTTCGAATACGAATTCCATAGCGTTGATTTCCAGTCACCATTGCTGCCGTTACACTGTTTTTCATCTTCGAGCCATCTGTGAATATAGGTACATGGGAAGGGAATTGGTTTCTTATTTCCAAATATTGCTGTCTAAATACATTTGGATGGGTCACTCCTTTCTTCTGATGAGCCAAATCCAAATTGATATTAGGTTTCTTTAATTTCCAGGGAGATATAGAATTGAATTGTATTTGATTTAGAATGTTCAAATTTATATTCAAGTTCTCCAAATGAGGTTTAATACGAATGCCAAAGGATCTGATACTTTTAGGTTTGCTCTCATACAAAGGAGTAAATTGTGGATTGAAGATTGAAGAATAAGCGGGGTTGGTTTTATTTGCCTTTATTTTGATAGCATACTGGAGTGAGAGCTTCAATCGTCTGTTTTGAAGTGAAGGTTCATTGGCTTCAATGTACAAGCTTTGCACCGGCGAAGTTCTAAATGCTCCCAAGGCAAGTCGTATGTCCTGATGATGTACTGAGTCCAGCATCTGCTTATATGATTCTCTGGCAGAGTCATATATTATGCTTCCATAGTCCAGCCGGGAACGAATTAGTGTTCTATAGAGTCTCAAAAGAACCATGTAATCTGCTCCCCATTTTGTTTTTGCCAGTACTTTCATTATATTCATAGCTTTAAGACACCTGTTTTTTAGTGATTTCAAATGAGGAATGAAAGTCATTTTGTTGTCAAAAAGAAGTCCTAAGAACTTAAATTCTTTAACAACATTAATCGGTTCTCTATTAATGAAGAGTTCTGGATCAAGATGAAGGGATTGCTGCATACAGAAGTGGGTACAGACTGTTTTTGATTTAGAGAATTTGAATCCATTTTCAACTGACCACTGATATATTTTGTGAATACATAATTGCAGTTGTCTTTCAATTGTACTCATGTTCTTCCCTCTATAGCAGATGCAGAGATCGTCCACATATAGGCTGCAGAATATATTAGATCCAATGATATTCTCAATGCTGTTTATTTTAATACTGAAAAGAGTGACAGAAAGAATGCTTCCCTGAGGAACTCCAATTTCTTGTTTGTGAATATCCGACAAGGTGTTTCCTACTTGGACTTTAAAATATCTGCTAGCCAAAAAATTGGAAATAAAGATGGGTAATCGTCCTCTAAAACCCATGTAGTAAAGATCTTTCAAGATCCCATATCTCCATGTTGTATCATATGCTTTTTCCAAGTCAAAAAAGACGGCAACAACATGTTCTTTTCTAATGAAACCATCTCTAATATAAGTTTCCAGTCGGATTAATTGATCCAAGGTGCAATTTCCACGTCTAAAGCCACATTGATAGTTACTTATTTGTTTCTTCGACTCCAGAGTCCAAACGAGCCGATTATTTACCATTCTCTACATCGTTTTACAGAGACAACTGGTAAGAGCGATTGGTCGATAGTTATTTGGATCTGAATGGTCTTTTCCTGGTTTAGGTATAGGAATTACGGTTGCTTCTTTCCAGGAGGGTGGTATTTGTCCAGAAGACCAGACAGAGTTGAAATTATCTAAAAGAAGAGATAATATGCTTTGGGGTAAGTGCTTTAAGAATTGATAGTGAATTTGGTCTGGCCCTACAGCAGTGTCATGGGAACATTTTAAAGAGTGTATTAATTCATCCATCTTGAAAGGTTGATTATATACTTCTTTGTTATCAGAACAGAAGTTCAATTTTTCCCTTTCCTGCTGTATTCGAATTAACTGGAACTCAGGGAGGCAGTTTTCTATTGAGGAATTCTTTTCAAAAGATTCTGCTAATGTATTTGCTATATCCATTTCCTTTGTCTGAAGAATATCTAGTTTTTTAATATGTTGAATATTAAATCCATTTCCAATGCCCTTCATTTTGCGAATCATATTCCAGATCCTCTTCATTGGAGTATAACATGTTAAACTTGACACAAATTGTCTCCAGCTTTGCTTCTTTGCTTCATTTAAAAGTCTGCCAGCTTGAGCTCTACAAATTTTAAAAGATATAAAATTAGCCGTTGAAGGCGGTTTATTAAAAAGTCTTTCCGCCTTTTTCCGTGCCCCGATAGCTTTTTTACACTGCTCGTTAAACCAGGGGTTAGCTTTACAGTGCGATTTAGAGGATGTCTTTGGAATTGTTTCATTTGCAATATCAATTAACTGTTCAGTAAAAGTTTCTATAGAGCTCTGATTGTCTTGAGTTGCTGAAATAAATCTTTCATAACACATAATTTCGAAAGAAGGCCAATTTGCTTTTTTAAGTTGCCATCTTGAAGGTCTTTGTTGGACATCCGATTTGGGAAATGAGGTAATAAGTGGAAAGTGGTCACTTCCACATAAATCGTCCCAGACCCGCCATGTACAATCTAAAAAAATTTCAGCACTGCATATAGTCAAATCAATTGCAGAATACGTGCCATGACCTGGATGAAGGTAGGTTTTGGTTCCATCATTTAGTAAACACAAGTCATTATTATGTATAAAATCCTCTATTCTCTTTCCTTTAGCATCACATCAATCTTCTCCCCATAAAGGATTATGGCTATTAAAATCACCCATAAGTATATATGGAGTCGGCAATTGTGCTACAAGTTTGTCCAATTCTTCCAATGTAATAACTTCGCTGGGAGGTATGTAGATAGAGCATAATGTAATGACTCTATGAAAGGTGATACGCACTGCTACTGCCTGTATTTGGGTATCCAGTACAATGTGACTGTGAATAATATCCTTTTTAACCAAGACAGCTGATCCACCAGAAGGTCTTTGTGCATTTGGTCCATATACATTAAACAGTCTAAAATTTTTAACAGTCAGGGGATCATTTGGAGATAAGTGAGTCTCTTGAATACAATAGGCAAGGGGATTTAAAACAGCAGTTAAACGTTGTAACTCTGCAAAATTAGCTTTTAAACCCCGACAATTCCATTGAATTATAAGATTACTCATCTTCAAGTGGGGAGGATAGGTACAAGTCCTTTATTCTTGCACTTAGGGGAAAGACTATGACTTCGACTAGTCATAGGTTCTGACATTTCGACATCTTTTGGGTTGTCATGTTTTGAAGTTCTGTTTTTATCTTGGTTTGGTAGTCGAGTTACTGTACTTTGAGATTTCTTTTTCTCTCTGGGTTCTCTTTGTTCCAACTGGGTATCTTGAGTCGGACTGGTTTGGATACATACATTCTTGCTTTTTTGTGGAGATGAATTCTTATTACTACAAATAACTTGAGGTTTGTCTGTAGAAATCCAAGTCAGTTCCGTCTGAGTACTAATTTCTAGTATATTTGGTCTGACCACAGCAGAGTAGGATCTATTCAGCGTGAAGGCAGGGAGACCTTCAACAAGTTTTCGGGCTTCAGGATAGCTCACCTTCTTTGTATGTTTAATTTTTTGTATTTCCTTCTCTTTAATCCAAGCAGGGCATTTCTTTGATGAGGCTGCATGGTCACCAAGACAGTTTTTACATTTAGCGGAATTAGTACAGTTTGTTTCATGGTCATCCTTACCACAATTGTGGCAAACAGCCTTATTTTTGCATCCAGCAGAACCATGACCAAATTTCTGACATTTAAAACATCTCAACGGGTTTGGTATGTAGATATCTACAGTGACACTTAGGTATCCTATTTGAATTCTCTCTGGAGGGAGAGGTCTGTTAAAAGTCAGAATGTATGTTCCTGTTGGAATTATTTGTCCATCTTTTTTGATACTTATTCTTTTGACATCAATCACACCTAGATGATTCAGTTCTGAGGTTATGTCAGCTTCATCCATGTCTTGCAATTCTCTGGTGCGGATCACTCCTTTGCTGTTATTCAGAGAAGGGTGACAGAATGCTCTCATAGTGACTCCAGCCAGATTTGTTGCTCGTAATAAGTTTTCCGAGTTTGCTTTCCGAGCGCACTCCACCAAAATTTGTCCCGATCGCAGCTTTTTAATATCCTTGATTGTTCCTGCTAATCCTGTGATTCCTTTCTGAATAGCAAAAGGAGACAGTTTAGTGAGAGGGCTGTCAATTGATAGAGACTCAAGTAAAATAAATCTTGGCCAATTTCCATCTTTTGAAGAAAAAAGAAAAAAGGTTAGTGGTTAGTTCAACTTCCAAGTCTTGTTCCAGTATCCGTTTTTTGGTATTTTGTTTATTTGCCATGTTTAGAAAGAATAGATTCATCATCTCTGCTCCTCACCCACCTCGGAGTCCTACAAGGGGATGTACAGTGCCGCGGGAATCCACCGGATGTACACCAAGGTTACAGAAATGATATACTTGAGCATATAAATACAAGATTTATACTACTCAATTGACCCTACGCCAGTGCCTTCTGGAAGAGGTGAAAACTAAATAGTTGGTTGTAATTCTGAACCAAGTCCAGGGCAAATCCTGACAAGCCGATTGATTGGAATGGGCCATTCCAACCTCTCGTCTGAATGAAGTAGGAGCCAAAGTGATGTGTTGGAAATATGGCGGCCGCAGCAGGCCAAAATCCTCAAGCACCAGGATCTCTTCCTCCACTGACACGAGTCGCAACTCACGGCATACAAGTTGCCCCATTTGTCGCCTCTTACGATCAGCAAGGGGGTGCTAGGGACCTATTCTACCCCGGGTCCCCACGGGGGCAAGGCAGAAGATCTGTGCCCGACTTCGCTATTGAGTTCCGGACACTAGCAACTACAAGTGAGTGGAATGAGCCTGCACTAATCGCGCGCTTTCTTGAGGGGTTGAATTTAGATCTTAAGGAGGAGATTTACGCACGGGGGCCGCCTACTCAGCTCGATCAGCTCATCGATCTGGCCATCCGCCTAGACAAGTGTTTCGAGCAGAGGCGACGTGTTCGTGTTGATACCTTTTCTTCTGCTACTGCCCCCGTTCTGAACCAGCCTGATGCTGAACCCATGCAGGTTGGGAGTGTGCGCATCTCCCCGGAAGAACGGCAGCGGCGAATAATTAACCGTCTCTGTCTCTACTGTGGCTCGGCGGGTCACTTTGTTTCATCCTGCAGTTTAAAAGCCAAGGCTCGCCAGTAGACAGAGGAGTTCTGGTGAGCGCTTCAGTCATCTCCTCATCACCCAGGTCTCGGACCACGATCTCTGCTGTTCTCCGTCGGGCTGGTTTCTCTGCTACTGGTCTTGCTCTCATCGACTCGGGTGCGGAGGGCAATTTTAACGATGAGAGGTGGGCTCGTGAACACGACATTCCTTTGGTCGATTTGACTGAAACTGCCTCCGTCTTTGCCCTGGATGGCTGAGAGCTCACTTCAGTTCGTCGTATCACCAGTCCGGTTAGTCTTACTGTTTCCGGCAATCATCAAGAGACAATTTCTTTTTGTTTTTCAGTCTCCCTTTACCCCCATTGTGTTAGGACATCCCTGGCTTATTCAACATAATCCTCAGATTGACTGGGTTAAGGGGTCTATTCATTCATGGAATTTATCTTGTCATGTAAATTGTCTGGTATCTGCTGTCTCTCCCGTGTCTTCTGTTTCTGTGTTTCAGGAAGAACCTGATGATTTGTCTGGGGTCCCGGAGGAGTACCATGATCTGCGGGCGGTTTTCAGCCGTTCACGGGCGGTTTCGTTACCGCCTCACCGTCCGTACGACTGCTCTATCGAACTCCTACCTGATACCATGCCTCCTCGCGGTAGGTTGTACTCTCTTTCGGCGCCCGAACGAGAGGCTTTAGAAAGGTATCTCACAGAGTCTCTCGACGCGGGGATCATTGTTCCGTCTTCGTCTCCCGCCGGTGCTGGTTTTTTCTTTGTAAAGAAGAAGGATGGGTCTTTGCGTCCTTGTATCGATTATCGAGGGCTGAACGACATAACAGTCAAGAACCGTTATCCCTTGCCTCTTATGTCGTCAGCTTTTGAGATCCTACAGGGCGCAAAGATATTTACAAAGTTAGACTTGCGCAACGCTTACCATTTGGTGCGTATCAAGGAGGGAGACGAGTGGAAGACCGCGTTCAACACTCCTGTAGGACATTTTGAATATCGGGTTTTACCTTTCGGTCTGGTCAACGCCCCCACTGTATTTCAAGCCTTAGTCAACGATGTCTTGAGAGACATGCTGAACATTTTTGTTTTCGTTTACTTGGATGACATCTTAATTTTCTCACCATCCCTCCAGGTACACATTCAACACGTTCGCCGTGTCCTGCAGCGTTTATTAGAGAATCGCCTATTCGTTAAGGCTGAAAAATGCGTCTTTCACGCTCAATCGGTTACTTTTCTCGGCTCGGTTGTTTCAGCGGAGGGGATTAGTATGGATCCTGACAAGGTTCGAGCAGTTCTCGATTGGGCTGTTCCCGATTCCCGAGTCGCACTCCAACGATTTTTGGGGTTTGCTAATTTTTACCGGCGCTTTATTCGAAACTTTAGCCAGGTTGCCGCTCCTCTTACCGCCCTCACCTCGTCTAAAACCAGGTTTGCTTGGTCAGAGGCTGCTCAGGATGCGTTTGATCGTCTCAAGAGACTCTTTACCTCTGCGCCCATCCTGATCACTCCTGATTCTGAACGTCAGTTTATCGTTGAGGTCGATGCCTCCGACATTGGGGTAGGAGCTGTCTTGTCGCAACGCTCTTCCCAGGATGACAAGGTTCATCCGTGCGCTTTTTACTCCCACCGTCTTTCGCCCGCGGAGCGCAACTACGACGTTGGTAACCGTGAACTCCTGGCAATCCGTCTGGCGCTTGGTGAGTGGCGACACTGGCTTGAGGGAGCCAGTTTACCATTCATTGTCTGGACGGATCATCGCAATCTGGAGTACATTCGCTCAGCAAAACGTCTTAACGCTCGTCAGGCCCGCTGGGCATTATTTTTCGATCGCTTTGACTTTTCTATTTCGTTTAGACCCGGTTCCAAGAACCTCAAACCAGACGCTCTTTCTCGACAGTTCGACTCGTCAGAGGGTGCCTCGACCGATGAGATAGTTTTATCTCAGCGTTGTGTAGTCGGGGCAGCCGTCTGGGGAGTGGAACAAGCGGTTAAGCGCGCACTTTCGCACACCACGAGTCCACCCCGCGCTCCTGAGGGAGCTTTGTATGTACCCGAGGCCGCTCGTTCAACGGTTCTTCGCTGGGGGCATTCTTCTAAATTAGTCGCTCACCCCGGGGTAAGAGGAACACTAGCCGTTATCCGTCAGAGATTTTGGTGGCCCACTCGCGAGCGCGATATTCGGCGTTTTGTTGCTGCGTGTTCTATTTGCGCTCAGACCAAGTCTAGTAACGATCCTCCGGCGGGTTTTCTCAGACCTCTTCCCATTCCCTCGCGTCCCTGGTCTCATATCGCGTTGGACTTTGTTACCGGGCTTCCTCTTTCGGCTGGTAATACGGTCATTCTCACCGTCGTGGACCGTTTTTCTAAGGCTGCGCATTTTATTCCGCTCCCTAAATTAACGTCAGCTCAGGAAACCGCCCAGATTATGGTGGATCACGTATTCAAGATCCATGGTCTTCCTTCGGACATTGATGTCTGACAGAGGTCCGCAATTCACCTCTGTGTTCTGGAGGGAATTCTGTCGTCAGATAGGGGCTTCCCCAGTCTGTCGTCAGGATTCCATCCACAGACCAATGGGCAAGCCGAAAGGACCAATCAGATTCTTGGTCGCATGCTGCGTAGTCTCACCTCTCAAAGTCCTGTGTCATGGTGCGATCAGTTACCCTGGGCCGAATATGCCCATAATTCTCTCCCATCGTCCGCTACTGGGTTATCTCCATTTGAGGGTTGCCTCGGTTACCAGCCGCCTGTGTTTTCTTCACAAGAGTCTCAGGCCTCAGTTCCGTCCGTCGAGGCTTTCATTCAGAGGTGTAAACGTACTTGGAGGAGGGTGAGATCTGCCTTATGCCAAACTAGGGAACGTACTCGTCGAGCCGCCAATCGCCACAGAGTTAAACCTCCCAGATATGTTTGCGGTCAGAAAGTGTGGTTATCCACCCGCAATTTACCTGTTCAAGAGACGTCTCGCAAGCTCATGCCTCGTTTTATTGGGCCCTTTACTATTATCAAGGTCATCAGTCCAGTCGCTGTTAAGCTTAGACTGTCCGGTCAGATGCGCCGTGTCCATCCGGTCTTTCATGTGTCTTGCGTTAAGCCCGTTATTCGTGCGCCCGCCCGCCCCTCTCTTCCTCCTCCTCCTATTGTGGAGGGGTCCTCTATCTACAGAGTCCACAGGCTCCTCGACGTTCATCCTCGGGGGCGTGGTCACCAGTTTTTGGTGGACTGGGAGGGGTACGGTCCTGAGGAGAGGCGGTGGATTCCGGCCCGGGACGTCCTGGACCGTTCGCTGATTGATGACTTCTACCGGTCCCGTCAGGCTCCTTCCTCGAGCGCCTAGAGGCGCTCGTTGAGGGGGGGGCGTACTGTCATGAGTCAGGTTTTTCTTCCCTGTTTATTCTCACACACACACACTCACACACTCTCTCTCTCACACACACACACCTTATTTTGCTCGTTATGGAATTACTCTTTCTCTCTTTTTCTCTTCTGCTCCGTTCCGCTAACCTCTCTACCCACACCTGTTAGTCATTGCAATCAGCTCTAACGCTGATTTGCTTTGACACCTGTCTCTACTTTTCCATAAGTGTTCACACTATATCTGATGTTTATTCTGGTAGATTCTTGTTGGATTATTGTTGCATGTCACACGTTACATCTCCAGCGACCGTCTTGTCTGTACTGTTTAGTGCTTACCCTTTCTTGTCTCGTTTATCTGGAACAGTCAAACTTCAAGGTTATGTCCATGCCCTGCCGCTGCTGCAGCATGTGAACCTCTTTGGTTCTATTCCTGACTGAGTCTGCAAACTTCTGCTCTCCAAATCAGCTCCAAGGGAGTCCTGACCTGTTGCTCTTCGTGACAGGAGTCTGCTCTACATTTTGTGTTATTTTCTCCAGCTCTGTGTGCTATAACGACAGACTGCCTTTGTTCATTATTACTTAATTAAATACTGTTATTTCTGTTATCTCTGCTTTTGGATCGTTCATTTATCGTTGTGTCAGATTATTACACTAAAACATTGAAATATGCCAATTCTGATATGTTCATATAGTTTACTCAAAACAGACAACCTAACGCAGACAAGTTAGCTTACCGCTTTTAGATGATATGTCATGTTTGTCGTCGAGCTGTGGAAGGCAAACTGTTGCTTGCAAACTTTGCATTCAACCTTTTTCCCGTTATCAATTTTAACAAAATGCTGCCACACTGTCGATGTCTTTGTTGTTGACATGTTAGAAGAGGACTGACTATTAAATTCTCTCACAATTAAATAAATAATATTCAGCATCAAACCTTCTATAACCTATCTATCACTCTTCTCCAGTGGGTTGGGCTAATCCAAAAAAAGTGAAAACAAGGGGGGTATTCTGAAGACAGACTGTTACCTGTGAAACAGGGGTGTCCTGAAAACACCCCCATTAGCAATTAGTGCTTTCCACCTGATGAAATGACCGCGGCAAAACTGATGAAATGAACGTGGCAAAACTGATGAAATGAACGCGACAAAAAAAAACAAAAAAAACGACCAATCAGAATTTTGGTCGAACCAGAACGTATCGACCAATTAATTGACTAATCGACTGGGACGTTACAGCCTTACCTATGACCCAATCCTTCTTTTCTTCCAAAAGTCCTTCTTCCTCAGTTCATAAACCACCACATTGAACTGGCCTCTTTTCAGACTTCTTCAGGATCTGATTCAAGTGCTCAACTTTTGTGTCCTGTTCGTGCCTTGAAGTGTTATTTATGTCTGCTCAATTTAGACAGTCAGACCAGTTATTTGTCTGCTATGGTGGTGTGAAGAAAGGTGCTCCAGTGTCGAAGCAGAGGTTGTCCAACTGGATAGTGGAAACTATTACACTGTCTTACAAGGCAGCAAGGCAACCATTGTCCTGGGGGCTAACTTGCCATTCCACTAGGGCCATCTCATCTTCATGGGCTGTTTTTAGAGGAGTTTCGTTGGCGGACATCTGCTCTGCCACTACCTGGGCTTCTCCATGCACATTTGCCAGGTTTTATAAGGCCAACGTTGCTGCTCATCATGCAGTGAGTTCTGCAGTTCTTCAAGAGCGGCCTTAATTTTTCATCAGGTCAGTGGCATTCCTCATGACTATGTTGGTATGTGTCATCCAGTAATGTTTACACTGCCTCTGGCGGTCAGTAAGAATGAAACAGAACATTGGTTGCACACGTAACTGTGGTTCTGTGAATTCCGGATGACCACCAGAGTTCTTGGTCACTCGGAATGCGCAAGAAAGGTGTACTGAGGCAGAGTGCTGAGCGACTGTGGTTTATAACCCCCAGGGCTCAGCATACATCACTACGTGACTTTGATGGTATTTTCTCTCGACCTATCTTGCTGGTGCCGCGATAATCCAGAAGTGTTTACACTGCCATCCGGAATTTACAGAGCCACAGTTACATGTGTAACTAACGTTTTTGTGATAGTTAATTTTTTTGGGCAATGAAGTTTTTGCAATTATTTAAAATGCATCCGATCACTCTCTGCACAATAATCTAGAATCCATGTGCATCAACACCACAACAACTGAAGCAGAAAACTTTACGAAACACAATTTGTCACTGCCAATACTTTGCCACGGCTGTACAATAATAGACCAGTGTGCAAAACGGTTTCATTTAAATGGTCCGCATATCAGAGCCACAGCAGACGCGTTTGAGCTCATAATGTTAAAGTGCTCGCCTGTTTCATTTTCCCTCTCTCTCCTCAAAATTTCCCTGTAAATTCTAACTGTCTTGTCTAATGATAAAAAGGCAAATATCAATAAAACTAATGTCATATACCATTAAATATGCAAATATGCACATATCTCGTTTAAACAGATGTATTAAACCAACCTCACACAACTTGAGCTGATCCAGCGTCTTGTGGAGTGCTCATAAATCTTCCTCTGATGCACGTATTCTAACAGTCTCTCCTCAACAGTTCCCGGTCACCTTTAACATTCTTTTCTAATGATAAAAGGCAAATACCAATAAAATTTGTATTATATACAATTTGCAAATATGCAGATATCTTGTTTAAAAAGATGGTAATTCATGAACCTCACGAAAATCCAGTGTTTTCTACCCGTCGAGAGCTCATCTAATTTCTTCCTCTGAAGCGCGTATTCCAGTAATCAGAATCAAAAACTTCAGGATCAGGATCAAAAGTTCCACTGATTCACAAATCATGATTGTCATACCATGTCAATTCAAGCAGACAATCCAGACTGTTTAAACTGTCAGGAGATTGCTCACAAGCGTGTGAGTGAAACTTCAAAACTGCATCCAAAACCAGGAAAATGCTGCCTCCAGAGGCTGTATACGGAGGTAGGATGAAAATAAGGTGCTTTTCAAACTGTTCAGAGACCGGTTTCCTTAGGTGTTCCATTCATTCAAAACAGATGTCAGTTAAGCCAGTAATCGATTAGGCAGCAAGTCAGCTGCCTATGTTTTCAGATGCAGCCCAAGGAAAAATCACTTCACGTGTCTTATAAGTAAATGTCATATTCACTATGCACTGTATGTACAATTGGTATGTGTAACAAGGAATTTAGATGGGCAAGGAGGAGGCGAGAACTGGCTTGACAATAAATAATAGTTTAATAATAAACTTAAAACAAAATACACAAACACACACATGACGGTAAACAATCTCTCTCTCCTGCACCATCCTCTGCGATCGGCCTTTATCCCTCTCGGAGGCTTGATTAGCCTAATACGGGACCAGGTGTGTAGGATCACGACCCGGCCCCGCCTTCCGCCCTGCCACAGTATGATTCAGTCATTTTTATAAATGCAATTATTAATGCGCATATGCCATCAATGGTTGCTGAACTACTGTTCTTCATGTGCAAATAAATGACTACAATTTGATGACTAATCAGAAAAAGAAACTGCTATCTACCATTTTAAAATACAACACTATTTTTTAGTTTTGTGTGAAATTGAATAAATATAGTGCTAAATAAGAGTTGTCCCCATTCACTTTCATTTTAAGTGACACACTTTAACATACATTTTTGCTTTAAAGGAATACCTACCGGCAAACTCAATATCAGTTGAAGTCAAGGCAGTTACTACAATAACATCCAAGTTGAGTATCAAGTGTTGTCCTATTTGCCAAGTGAAATGTCCTACAAATTGTGAGCTAACTTATCATCACTAGAGAGTACATCTTCCTCTAGGTTTTCTACCAGGATTGTGTAATAAGTCAACAGCCTCAAACATCAATGAACAAAAGAGAGAATTGTCCCTGGCAGATCAGGGAATCAATGTTACTCAGAGGTCAAGGACAAGTTTCTATCAGACCTCAGGCTGAAAAATGATTCCTTGCATTCAACCGGTAGCTTTTAACTTGAGTTGTGCAACTCATAAAAAAAACTATTTTCACCACCAAACAAGAGTGTCACCACAACAAGTACAATCAAACAAACAACATGAATAACATACAAATATCTGAAACTGAATGAATGCATTGGTGTTTAAGAGCAACTCACCGGTAAGTCAACACTGACATCTGTGCCATCTAACAAAGACACTCGGCAGGTGATGATGGACTTCGCATCTCCAGCAGCAGGGATATGTGTTGTGGCTCGCTGGGCTTCCCGGAGCCGAGACTTCTCAGCATGCTTGCGGATGGATCGCCGACCCAGAGTCCGGCGCAGGAAGCGGAGCATGTTCAGGAATATTTGATAGTCTAGCCTGGAAAAAAACAGTCATAGAACTTCTCCATTACTCCATCCATGAAATCTCACCCAGCTCTAGCATATTAGAAAACACAGCTTGCAGATTTATTTCACCCCAAAATTCAAATTCTCTCATTTACTCACCCTCATGCCATCCCAGATGTGCATGACTTTCTATCTTCTGCAGAACACAAACAAAGATTTTAATAAGAGCATCTCAGCTCTGTAGTTTGATACAATGCAAGTGAATGATGACCAGGGGCCGGTTGCACCAGCTATAAGTAAGTTACAACCTACTTGTGGCGTGAATTGACACTAATGGCACTTTTCCACTGCACCTTACGTTTCAACTGGACTCAGCTTGATTTACTTTTCTGAGCTTGCTTTTCCACTGCAGTTTAGCGCCGCCTCAACGTGGGTGAGATTATGGGCCGATCATCATAGCTGCGCTGCCTCTACTGCCGTGACACCATCTTAAACGCGACACAAACATTACTGGCCATAAACAATAACATGACCACTAGCTGTTTGCTACTAGCTCATTGTGCTGCATAAATCAGTTGTTGCATGGTGATATTACACATGTGAAACAGTTAAATTGGCCTGGTTACTTTAGAAGCAAGCTTTCCATTAGCTGGTCAACTAAATAAAGTGAAGCTTATGTAGAGCAGAATATTGAGTTAACATAACAAAACGTACCATCCTCCATCGTGGAGTCCAACAACGCCGTGGCTGAGTCCAGTGCACTATCCCTCCCATTGCTCACTGGTCTATTGCCATTGATAGATTTGGTCAAAAAACTTCCACTTTCTTTTGTTTGAACTATTCCGGCTTTTGTGGTCCTTGAAGGTTCTGTAGTGACTTTTAAGTTCTTTTTTTTAACTTTTCCCTACACTGTTGGTAGGTCCGGTGGTAGCCATGTGGGGCCAACAGCCGAGACACTTCCTGAAAGACTTTCATTTTGCACTGTTTGTTCGTCGCTAACGAGAGGAACGTCTGCACCTCATTTATTGACCACGGTGTGGTTTTGTGGGCAGTCATTTATTTTTAAAATTTGAAAGTCCCGTGAAAACATGATACTGCCATCGCTGTAGCTAACTTTAAAACTAGCGGGTTGATGTCCCGTGTAGCAAATCCAGTGACACTGGTAGTGGCGATTGCCTCTGACCTGCAGGGTTTTGACATCACATTTAGTATTGGCTCAGCTTGCTTGGAACCTCGAACGTGGCGGTACTAAAAAAAGTACCAGGTACTATCCACAGTGGAAAACAGGCAAAAAGCAAGCAGAATCAGGCTGTACCATGCAGTGGAAAAACCCCATAAGGGTGTGTTCACACTTGTAGTTCGGTTCTCTTGGTCCTGACCAAAAAATTTAATTATAAATTTAGTCCTGGTTCGCTTAGCATTAACACTGACTTTTATGAGGTATATTTTGCGATGGAACTTCCTGAACATCCAAAACAATGCTGGCTGCAGGGCTAAATGCACACGTTGGATTTATATATGTATATATATGGTGGTATTTTTACCAGCTGAGAACAAACAAAGAGTTAATAAAATGTGTATAGGAGAGAAAACAGCACCAGGAATTCCTCCGTTGTACACACAAAGATATGCTGATATGAGATGAGTTAGAATTATATTTATGTTTGTTATTTACTATATTCAATTGTATGATATATTGGCATTGTATTGGCCTATTGGCTACCCTGCTCTCTGGATATCGGCATCAGCCATTAAAAAAAAAAACACATATTGGTCAACCGCTACATTAAACTCACCAAAAATTGTCCCCATTCACTTCCATTTTAAGTTATGTAACATAGATTTTTGCTTTAAAGCAATACCTACCTACCTGCAAACTCATTTTCAGTTAAAGTCAAGGCAGTTACTACAATAATATCCAAGTTGTGTCTCAAGTGTTGTCATATTTGCCAAGTGAAATGTCCTACAAATTGTAGAGTAACTGATTGAATAAAAAAAGCAGAATTATATTTTATGACATCAATGAGCTCATGTTTTGAGTGATAGGAATCAATCATTTTGACATAAATTATGATGTTGACATTTAAACTTGTTTACATTTAAGAAAGAGAAAAAGAACTTACTTTTAAGCGCTCTTCAGCATGTAACCAATCTAACGTTGCAGTTTTCAGGGTTCGCCGTCCAGTGTCAACACATTCAAAATATACATAGGATATTAAAAAGTTGATTCTAAAATAAAAAAAATGAAAATGTCTATTTTTCCAGTCTGTTGTATTAGTATTTATTTATTATCCCTTATTTTAGATAAATATCAAATCTATTTTTTATTATGTATCATATTTCAGTGGTGATATAATTTATTACAGCTGACATGAGCAAACAAGGTTTGAACATCAACTATAATAACATCAAATTTAAATTCATGTCTTTTTATCTCTTCTGTGTACAAATTTGAAGGTTAAATATAAGTAAACATCATATTATGTGACTAAGCATTACTTTACGGAGAGCTTACAACCTACTAAATAAGTCTTGCCTTAAGAACAGGTTGAGCATCAAATTAAGCACCGCTTCAGTTACAAACTATCTAGTCTATAACATCATGTGAACTTTGCGTCCCAACTTATGTGAGAACTTACACACAGCTGGTGCAACCCTACTCATAACTCCAAAAGCTTTAAAAATGACATACAGTCAGCATAAAATTCATCCATAAGACTCCAGTGGTTTAATCGATGTCTTCTGAAGTTTGTGTTCAACAGAAGAAAGAAAGTCATACACATCTGGGATGGCATGAGGGAGAGTAAATGATGGGAGACTGTGGTATCTGTAATAAAACAATGTAACTAACCACAAGTAAAACATGGATGGCTCCTTTTTCCAAAAATGTACCACAGCTCTTGCATAGTAACCATAGTTAAACTGTGGCATCTGCAGCAAGACTTTTGAAAGTAATCCATTACCATAGTTATGTCAATGTAACTATGGTTTCTATGAAACAAACTATAGTATTCATTTTAAAAACAGTATGTACTTTTTGAAACTATAACACATCTGTGAACATTGTACTAAAAATTAAGTTGTTTTCTTAAATGTAGGGTGACCAGACATCTTATGTGCCCAAATCTTTTGCACAGTCCTGTATATCTGGTTATCACGGCAATGATATCATGCGCTTGGCACTCACTCTTTGTCATCCCGTCAGACAGTGCAAGTATAAATGCAACAATAAATATGAGTTTTCAACAACAAGCTGTAAGAAGCCGATCCATTTCTTCATGCAACACATAAAAATGTAAACGAGGTGTTTTTGCGGTCACTGTTAATGTTCATTTCCCCACAACCACGGAGTTAAAACAGACAATGACACATTCAGACACTGCACTTTTTACATCATACAAGCAGTTAAATGTTGAGATGTGGGGGTTGTGTTTGGAATTTTTGGTTCCAATGATGTGAACTTTGTGTTAAAATGTGTACCTGACATGGCAAGTAATTCTTGAAAAAATTATTTGCTAATTACACATGCAATACGACATCATATGGATATAGGCTACATGGAATTTGTATATTTAAAAAAATTAATAAATAAATAAATAAACTAATGTGGTTAAATCTTAAAAACAACATATAAAATAAAATATAAATTTTCACAAACTATATATACAGTTAAGTGCAGAAGTTTGCATAACCCTTTTGTTTTTATAAGATTCAACACCCCTTTCAGAATGTATACAAATAGCCTATAAGAGATAAAAGATAGTAGTAGATAGTAGTACTACCCTTCAAAAGATACATAACCAAAAATGTACTCTTATTAACACAAATCATCCAGTTCAAACGTGTGCACCTTTTGTAATAGTTGCGTATGAATCCCTTAATTGTCCCAAGTGTCAAAAGCTGGATATCAACATCATATAAACACTGAAGAACTCAAATGCAGAAGATGCTGAGAAACCAAATAATTGTACAGTAGTTTGCGTGTTTGCTTAAGAAAAGAGGCCATCGTCACTGCTCAGGACAAAACAAGGACTCATGAACAATTATTACACACACTCATTGATCATCGAGAAAGCAACACCATATTAAGAACCAAGGGAATTTAAACTTTTGATCAGGATAATTTGTGTAAATTAAATTACTAATTTGTCTTGTGGAAAATATGTGAGGATCTGTTGTCAAATAGCTTCTTTAGGGCAGTACTGAATAAATAACTATATGTAAATGTCATTATATATATTAGAATTACTCAATTTCCATCGATATCAAATACCTGCACTTCAAGTAACAGAGGCATCTTATAAGAAAAAGTGTTCGAAGTTTGAAATAACCGCTTGTAACGCCGCGGACAAAACCTCGAACGTTCGTTCTTGTCAGATGTGCACGCGAAATATCTAAACTCTAACATTTCATTATTATTTTTTTAATCAAAAACTGTCGATCACGCGCTGAATGAATTCCACTAGCACCTGTTTGCGTAAGAGAATAAACTCCGCCAAATGTACTGTTAACGGCGGAACTAATGATAAATATTATACAAATAACCAAGCGGAACAATACGGTTATATTCCTGGGTTTAGTCGCGTTTAATCTCAGTTTGGGCCAATTTGTTTGTTATACTACGATGTACGGATCTGGGACGCCAGCGGCGCGAAACCACTTGTTGCTCCTCCGTCACTGCAAAGAAAAAAGCAATACTTACTGCAAATGTATCAATATTCCGCTGGTTAAACAATCCTCTCGCAACGGCTTATATCAGTAAACAAATTTGTGATTTGAATTATCCATCTTCCAAGCCGTAGGCCGGTTTAACCACCTTACTGGTTTCAGGAGATGAGTGTTGCTGATTTTCTCCCTGGTTCGAAAAAATTGTGGAGTAGCTGTATTTTCCCCTCATGAAGTGACGTCACGCAACTCCTTAAACGCGGGTTTACATTTAAAGGGCCATTGGGGAAAATATATCATTTCACTTTCTCTTTCAGAAAATTATAATCAACCAATGTGTGAGTTAAAGCATGTCAAAACTGGCTTGTTGACTAAATTAGTTACTAAATGAACCTTTAAAGCAAAGCAATACATCTTAAGAAATGTGGTTTAAAGGGATAGTTCACCCAAACATGAAAAATCTCTCATCATTTACTCCCTCTCATGCCATCCCACATGTGTATGACGTTCTTTCTTCTGCTGAACACAAAGATTTTTAGAAGAATATCTTAGCTCTGTGGGTCTATACAATGCAATTGAATGGTGACTAGAAATTTGAAGGTCCAAAAAAAATCATAAAGGCAGCATAAAAGTAATACATAGGACTCCAGTGGTTAAATCCATGTCTTCAGAAGCGATATTATAGTTGTGGGTGAGAAACTGATAAATATTTAAATCCTTTTTCAGTATAATTTCTCATCCCTGCCCCGCAGATGGCGATATGCACAATGAATGCAAATTGCCAAAAACAAAAGACGAATGCATAAGTGAAAGTGGAGACTGATAGAAAACGTTTATCTGTTTCTCACCCACGCCTATCATAACACTTCTGAAGATATATTCTTAACCACTAGAGTAAGGATTACTTTCATGTTGCCTTTATGCGCTTTTTGGACATGAATAAATCTGGCCACCATTAACTTGCCTTGTATGGAACTACAGTGCAGAGATATTCTTCTAAAACTCTTTGAGTTCAGCAGAAGAAATTAAGTCATACACATCTGGGATGGCATGAAAGTGAGTAAATTATGAGATCATTTTCATTTTGGGTGTACTATCCCTTTAACTTCCCAGTCCAGTTTTAGAAATAGTACAGTTAAATGACTGATATAAATTCAAATATTCTTGAGTATGTAATGGAACATTGTTTGTTCAGTATCTGAATATCATTCACCCCTCCAAAAAAGTACCAATGTACAGTGTTATCAGATGGTAATACCATGGTACTGAATTATTACCATATTAATTAACTAGTATATTATTTACAAGGTACTTCTTACACAAAAAAGCATGGTAGTAGTGCCTGGTATTTGTTTGTAGTAAATGATGTTAAAATAAATTTATCACGATTTACTCTTAATCTTTCATTTGACGCTATGTGCTAATTTGTATACTTTCTTGAAGTTGACAATTGATACTGCATTCGATCAAACAGTAAATTATTACAACAGCACCACACACTGGCTTCTCGGAGGGTTTAAAAATGCAGTCGTTTCAGGAACTCTCCTCTCTGCCAAAATCAAATCTTCACATTTGATTATAACATATAAAAGTTAAGTTGAAATGGTTTTATTATTATGGTGTAGCCTATTTTTAAACAATTATTCATATCTTATGCAAGAACAATACAGAACACACAGCTATTTTTTTTTTTTTTAAAGATTATCTTTTTAATTTACAACATTGTATGTACATTCATATTTTCATAAAAATGGACAAGTGGCACAACTTGATCTTCCTGTTATTCGCAGGAAATTAAACATTAATACCAGTTTGTTATTGTATTTCTTTCTTTCCCACAAAGCAGGATGCATTTAGTTTCTGTCAAATCATATGTCATTTTGCTGTTCTTTTTGTCCTGTATGCTGTTTTAATTTAGTGACCAGTGTGAACATTCTTCAAAGCGTCTGTGTGGAGTGGAGGGGGGCGGGGCCAGGCAAGAATGTTGCACGCCCGGTCCCCAATCAGCCTGATGAGGCGCGCGAGGGATAAAGGTGGCCGGTGACGGTTCGAGAGAGAGAGCTCAATCACGGACATGTCCGTTGTGTGTTTGTTTGTGCTTTTGTTTTAAGTTCTTCATTAAAATATTATTTATATTGACAAGCCAGTTCTCGCCTCCTCCTTGCCCATCCTGACCCCTCGTTACATTGATGCCGAAACCCGGGAAGGAGGAGGGATGCCCGTCGCAGAGTCCTCGACACTGCCGTCCACCCCGGGGAGCGCCGCTGCCTTCTGCCGGGTGACGGAGTAGCCCGACCGCCTGGATGCGGGAAACGGCCGCCGTCCGCGGGGCGAGTGGGGACTGGATTCCCCGACTGCCTGGAGCGAAGGAGCCGCTGTCAGGGGCGGAGGAGTGCCCTGCCGTCCCCAGAGACGCGGAGGGGTCGAGGGAAGACCGCCGTCCGCGAGGGGAGGAGGGAAGAAACTCCCCAACCGCCCGGAGCGGTAGGGCCGCTGCCAGGGGCGGAAGAATGTCTCCACTCGTCGCCAGGAAAGCGGAGGGGCGTTCTGTCCGCTGGGGGTCGGAGGTTGACTCCGGTTCGCCCGGAGAGGAGTGGCTGTCGTCCGCCGGAGAGTATGGAGGAGTGTTCGAGGACCACGTGATGGTTCATCAGAGAACCGGTGAGTGAGCCTTTTCTCTCTCTCCTCTCTCTCTCGCTCGCTCTTTCGCGCCGTGTTGGCCTTTTCCCTCGCCTATTTTTTTTGTTGTTGTTGTTTTCCCCTCCTGCCTCCTCCCAGGTCGAGGAAGGCGGGGATAACCAGCCGGCAGACAGATCGTAAAGCACGCCCCTCCCCAGGGAAAGGGGGGGGGGGGGGTGTACGTCATGCTGGTGGCCCCCGGCCTGAGATAACGCCGGGAGGAGTGTGGAGTGGAGGGCGGGTGGGGCCGGGCTGGAATGTTGCACGCCCGGTCCCCAATCAGCCTGATGGTGCGCGCGAGGGATAAAGGCGGCCGGTGACGACGGTTCGAGAGACAGAGCTCAATCACGGACATGTCCGTTGTGTGTTTGTTTGTGCTTTTGTTTTAAGTTCTTCATTAAAATATTATTTATATTGACAAGCCGGTTCTCGCCTCCTCCTTGGCCATCCTGATCCCATGTTACAGTCTCCATTTTGTTCCACTAAAGAACTTAAGTCATATAGTTTAAGATGGCATAAGGGTGAGTAAATGATGAGAGTGTGGGAATTTTTGGGGGAACTATTCCTTTAAACTAAATTGTAATTGAACTGATCAATGATGGCTGATAATTGTTTTGTATCACAATTGTTAAGTCGTGCTTGATACTACGCTTTATGTAGTAGACATGGAGCACTTTAGAAACAGCTGATATGCCAAGTGCCTTTTAGTCCTGACTGAATCTATTTTAGTTAATTTTAATAAATAAAAACTAATTTCACCCTGTGTCAAAAAAGGGAGAACATATAAAACAGGGGAAAAAAAATAATAAATCCACTATCACTGTGGTATGAAATACCAATCTTAATTTGTAAGTAGTGACTTTTGTTCAATGGGCAGGGCTCAACATGGATTTTTCTTGTTTTGTTTCCAAATAATGGTCACCACATATAAAAAACACTCATTCATTCACGGGCCTGCCCTTACACACTTACATATGGCACAAGCAATCTCTTTTATATTTATTATTAACATACAGTATATGTTTGTTAAAACCCTGAACACTCAAAGTCCCAACAAGTATCAAATTCACCTTTGTTAGTTTTTTTTCCTTTCATCTCTCCATTGAAGCTTGGCATGTAGTCTTTTTGCCAGTATAAAGTGCAGCAGTGCTTGGTTTATGTCCTTTGTTCCTGGCTCGAGAAATTACTGTTCGTCTGTTGAGGAGCCATGATCATGTAAAAAAGATTCCGTCAGTGAATTTCAGCATCAATTCAGGAAAAGCTGGCATTACATTAGTTTGAGTTGTACAGCATGGACTTGAAGGGTTTCACTAGGCCTTCCTCGTAAACCTTTAGTATGGCCTCACACACAAACTTGAACTGGTTCTGAGAAGACAGAATACAAAGGGTAAGTCATGGTGAATGGAAAATGTCTCAGCCTGTCACGCAAGAGAAGTCGAGTGTGATGGCAGTATGTGAAACTGGGATGAGAGCATAATTTATGGACTCTGTGTGTGTGTGTGTGTGTGTGTGTGTGAGAGAGAGAGAGAGAGAGAGAGAGAACCATACTGCATATAGATTATTTAAGGAAGCAGATGACAGGATGTAGACAGGAATGTGTAGAAAATGTGAGTGGCACTTGACTGCAAAACTTGCAACACCGCAATGCTAGGGTGTTGTGTATTCTGTTCTTTACGTGCACAAAACAGACTTTGTAATTCCGTAGAGAGGCTGCTTAAAGGTATTTACAAATCACAATCGGGAGACACAATGCATCTCATGCTCGAAAGTAAAGGTGGACTAAAATCAACATCATTGTTTTTACAGTTGCCAATAGTTTTCTACATTATTTTTATCCCTCTGTGTTCCTCTATGGTATAACAATGACCTCCAGAGGTAAATTTAAAAAAAACAATCACTGACACCTTGTGCAATTGCTGTATTTAAATCTGTCATCATTGTTGATATTCATCCATATTTTTATCCTCACTTCAATGCATATTTTGTTGTTTCAAATTTTTTGATTAGATTTTTTTTTATTTTGATTAGCACATATTGTTATTTTGATTTGATCAAAAGTTCTAAATTGAAGTGACGGCATGCAAAGAAAAATATATTGAAAGGTGCCGTCAGCACATACATCATGTCTCTGAACTTCACATTTTGTAAATAATACCAAAAAAACATATCTGTTTAAATATATCAATGTTTATTGAATTATGCATGATTATTAATATTAGATGTTATAGAACAAAACACAAAGGAAGCATAGACATTATTGAATGTTTAATTATATAACTTTTATTTATAGCTGAGCTGGAAGGGCAGACATTTCAAAATAAGATTCCGGTGTATTTTGTGTATATTTAAAGTTAAAAGCCCTGCGTAATGCACTAAATCTTATTTTTTTTCTGGTTATTATTAGGATTTTAGTAGCACAAACTGCAAGTGGGATTTTATTCATTTTGGGCTCTTGTAGCCTTTATGTGTGTGCCCTTTACAACAAGGAAAGACTAAGAAAACTATTTTAAAAACTATCAGCCGATTAAGGAGTTAGTTATCGTATTCGCAAAATCCACTAATGGTCAACTTCTACTTAAAAGTTCACTGCACAACCAGATACATAAAGATTGATAAAGGCAAAGTTTAAGGTGGTTTTGATGTGACATTTTATTTATATAGACTGAAGCTGCTGCTGTAACTAATTTGCACTGATACAGTGAGAATTTATTTGTAGATCGCTGTTTGTAGACTGTGAATCCCTGAATCAATATTAAATCCTGAGGTGCCTAAAGATTCCCACCATGAATTACTGTTTTCAGTTATGTTATTTAGAGCTAATGCCTTTACTAATAAAACAGAATATAATTTTAACTCAGGATGAAAATGTGACAAAACTTTTTGCTGTTTATTTATCATGACTGATGTATGTTGAGCAATATTCAGCCTCTTCCTAGCAGCTCAAGGCAGAATTCCTAAAAAGCCAATAATAAAACCCCTAATACATGGATGACAGGAAATTTGAGGGTGGGGAGGAATAAAGAGGGTGGGTGGAACTTACAGGTGTCTGAATCATCATGGCCCTCTGATCCCTCATGGTTCTCACAATGTCTAATGGATACACAGGCTGGCTGTACTCCATCAGACACATTGCTGTCTCCATGGTGATGAGCACTCCTGTACGGCCAATGCCAGCACTGGGTCATGGTTGAAAGAGAGAGAAGAGGGGAGGGGGAGATTTATTTATTTATTTATTTTTGTGAAATAAGACCTAATTACACTGTAATTCCCTATGGATATAAACTTCAAGAAGTTTCTAAACAACATTTAGAAACTATTAAGCAGATACAGCCCAAGACTCCATTGTCTATTTTGTCCACACACAGACCAAGGACTCATGACCACTTCTATATCATTTACCTGCAGTGGACCACAACAGGCTCGTCCTTTCCAGCTCTTTTACTCCGGATCAGAGCCACAAAATCCAGGAAGTCAGTTGAGTCATCTGGTACACCATGATCAGGCCATGCCAGGTACTGGATCTGGGTCAATTCCCTGCTCTCCCCACTCTAAAAGTACACACAACATACCAGCAAACACAAAATTACATTGTAATGACATGTTATAACAACGTCATGACAAAATTTCATACGTCAAGACTTTTTTTTTGCAAAAGTGACACAATGATCTGCTGTTTCTCACAAATCTAAATAGAAAAACAGTTAAATAATCCCACTGTCATAAGGACAAAAAAAAAGTGAAAATACAGTTTCAGGGCTT
This sequence comes from Moxostoma hubbsi, assembly GCA_032164185.1. Lineage (NCBI taxonomy): Eukaryota > Metazoa > Chordata > Actinopteri > Cypriniformes > Catostomidae > Moxostoma > Moxostoma hubbsi. The sequence goes on along the minus strand of JAVLUX010000196.1, from coordinate 723,537 downwards.
TAATAAGAAACACTATTAAGTCCAAATCATTAATATACGTACCTCAATGTGATTAAGGGTCATATCTCTAACCAAGAAAGCAGAGTTTCCTTCCTCCGTTTGGCAGGAAACCTGAAAGCTGCCATATGTAGCGCTACCTGAGGGGTTAGGCCAGTATTGATGGCACTTCACCTGCAAAAGAAATGGGTGGTTGAGCGATCTTATCCCAATAAGATTTAAGGAATGTTATGTTTTTAGACTATATTACACAGTTAAGCAATGTCAAAGATCAGGAATCGCACATACACGTCCTCGCTCAACCTGAGTGGTAAGCATGACTACCATAGAAGAGCCCTGCTCCCACGTCATCTGCCAGAAGTCCAGGCACGTGTTGGGCAGTGGCCCCTGGCAGGCAATATAGCGGTTTATGAGACTGGAGGCAGGGATTTCCATCTGCAAATGTTTCAATAACAGAACAACATTATGAGAGGCTATCTATCACAGTTTGTCCTAGAATGATAATAAAATAATTATGAGCCACTCACATTGATGTAATTTGCATTGATGTAGTCATCTGTGCCTTTCAAGATGACTCTAGTTGCATCATCTGACAAGGAAACAACAAAAAACAAAAAAAAATTATCAGTTTCACTGATAAAATTAAATACAAAGGAATGACATGCAAGTTATACTCACAAGGTGAGATGTCTCTGTAGCGGTTTTTGGAAATGTTCTGAGGTAATTTGGCACATGACATTGTCATTCCAGGCCTTTTCCTGTACATTTGCTTAAAAACAAAAAACAATTCCAATTCATAAAACTCAATAATGCAAAGGAATCATAAAATGTGACCTTCATTATTCATGAATTCTTTTTCACATGTGTATAAAACCATAAATTTCATACATGAAACATTAACTTGAAAAACATGAAATATTTAACATTAAATATTCACTATTGGAGTCACTGCAGTTATTATTAGCAGGGATTGTCTTCAGGTGTCTGAAAAATTTCTTATTTAAGGACGCATTCTACCATGTGCTTTATGTGTGCAAATGCATGCATGGCTACAAGAATGCACAAGAAGCTAATAAAGAAAAAGGCTAGTATCATATCATCTTATCATGACTTATGTTATTCTGACCAAGACAGGATATTTAATTGTGGTGGGGAAGCATTTTTAACACAAAAATAATGTATAGTTCTGCACTAAAGCACCAGTATACTATGTGCTGAGCTTAAATTCACTGCCCCATCATTTGTCCCCACTACATTTTGCCATGTCTGATTTCGAATAGCCCCTTTTTATTAAATACAAAGAAACAGAGTTTAATTTAGCTAGAGTGTGTTATAATGAGTGGTAATCTGGGGCTGAAATTTCTAACTTAATGTGTTGCTGAATGATTGTTGTGGTTGTCATCAATGGTGGATCCTAGCATAGGATGCTGGCGGCAATGTTCTCTCCCACACAGCTCTCAGACTCATGCTCTAACTTCTCTATCACTATTCAAATCATCACTATCCACTCCAGCGAAAGGCTGCCTGATAGAGAAAAGAGGTAATAGGAAGATACTGTTGATATGACCACATCCTGAAAAACACTGATTGTTGTGAATTTCACAGCATGCTGCAAATGAGAACTTTACATAAGCAAAATCATACAAACTTAAACTGTATATACATAAACATATTTGAAAAGCATATGTGAGAATTTAAATCTTCCCAATAACAATTGTTTCACCAAATCAGACGAAAGTATAAGGGGGGAAGGATCAGATTCTTTGAGATCTAATTATAGTAACTCACATCAAACTGGGCCAGTACAGTAGCACTGTTGAGACTCTCTTTTAGCTGCAGCATGGAGTCCCTCCAGGCATCCTGGTCCAGTTGGGAGGGGTGTGTGGGAGATTTCTCTGGGATATACTGAAAATATGGTTCTGTTTCCAGTTTCTCCTCAACTACATCGTAGATAGCTACATAGGGAGAGACAGTTAAAGTTAGTCCAAATAAGCCTGCAAGGTGTTTGCATGCATAGAAGTTTGAGAATTCAAATTCTGTAGTGCTTTCAGCAGAAAAGGTGCAGATTCTGGGCAGACCTAGCAATATCTTAGAAGACTATAAAATCATTTTGTGTGATTAAGTAAGCCTAGGCCTTAGGCATGATGTAAATTTTTATTGAGGAATAATATTTTTACCAAACAAAAACAAAGAAAGGGAATTGATCAAATCAAATGCTGCCACTTATTAGAGAAAATCATAATTATCATAATCATAATTACTAGAATCCTGAGAAATGTAGTTTGGTCACAAAGGCCTCCTCATAAATTGAGAAGTATTTTCTAGTATTCTTTAAGAACATTGCACAAAATCCCTACAAAATAAACTGTACATTCAGCATTTACAATTACAACTTATGATCAATACTAATTTGCTTCCACCATGATTTATGACATTGTGGTGGTATTAACATGCATTCAACATAGGAGGTCTTCACAGGTCCAAAAATGTGTGCCTGAAAACAAAGCCTGGAAATGTGCTATCCAGAAACGACCCAGACATGTCTATTATTTGAAAGTTTGGACCCGGACCCGTGCAGAATCGTGAAATGGCGTAAATGTACTACCCGGAACCGACTCGGACCCGTCTATTATTTGAAATCTGGGCCCGGACCCGGCCGGGACACACAGACCCGATTGAACCCGATCGGCACAGATCCCATGGCTAATTGCTATTAACAAGTTAATTTACAAGTTGTGAAAATCAAACTTTGTGTCTTACCGTTAGCATTACTAATTTGCTGTCATCTGTGCTCTCTGAGAAGTGTCTGACCATAGATTTTAGATATACAAAGTTGAACAAACTCTAACCACAATATCTCAAAAATCATGCAGACGCCGGTAATGCACTTTGGTTTACGTCATCTGTCAAGCAATATGATGGAATAAGTCCCGCCTTCTAAATAAAAGAGCCAATCGTCAATTGGTAAAGTCATCGCATCACTGCAGATGTCAAACAGACCCGGGACCCGAAGTAAAAGAATGGGACCCGACCCGGACACGGCTGACCATTTAAAATATGAACCCATACGGGTCCCGTGTCGAATCCCGGGTTTGGGTGGACCTGTGAAGACCTCTAATTCAACAATCATTCCTACATGATTTGAATGCAGTCATGACCAGCCTCACCATTGGGGCGTACCAACAGGATGAGCTCCTCTGAGTGACTCTCACAGCTGGCCTTGATGAACGTGACTACCTGATCATGCGTGTGCTCTGAAATATCTTGACCATTGATCAACACAACCTGATCACCCTCATTTAGACGAGGCACACACAAATCAGCCTAAAGAGGAGACACAGGCAGAAAATTATTAAATTAAAAAACAAGAAGTCCAAATAAGCTCTTCAATATTCTTCAATGCTGCATTCCATTCAACTCAGGATGTCAGAATTTACAACTTTAAGTGTTTGTTCACCCAAAAATGGAAATTATCACATCATCTACTCATCCTCATGCCATCTCAGGTGTAAGCCTTTCTTTCTTCAGCAGAACACATTTGAAGAAAAATAGAAAAAACATCTTAGATCTGTAGGTCCTTAAAATTCAAGTAGATGGTGATTAGACATTTGAATCTCCAAAAAGAAAAGACAGGATTAACAGGTTAAATTAATGTCTTGTATAAATATTAAGATAAATATTTAAGTAATTTTTAACTATCATAGCTTCCAGTCAGCAGGAGTGCACGTGTATGAGGTACTTGCTTTGGCACGTTCACGCGAAATTAGACAAACATGCAACACACCCGGAAGAGTGCCGCTGTGAACGCTGTACAGAAGCTTCTTTGGTTTTGGTTTAGATCTGTATTGGTGTTTACTCACAATAGTGCATTTCTGTGCTCATCCTGGATGTCTCAACCGAGAGATAAACGTGAGAATACGTCCGAACATGCCAACACAAATATGTCACACGAGAGACCGCATGAATGCGTATACTGCTGCTGACTGGAAGCAAAGATTTATAATTAAAAAGTACTTAAATATTCATATGTTTCACACCAAAAGCGATGTTTTCACTTTGGAAGACATTAATTTAACCAGTGGAGATGAATGGATGACGTTTATGCGGACTATCTATTCTATTTAGGAGCTTCAAAAGATCAGATCTCCATCCACTTGCATTTTAAGGACCTACTGAGCCAAGGTATTTTTTCTATTTTTCTTCAAATGTCATACACATCTGGGATGGCATGAGGGTGAGTAAATGATACAAAAAAAAATAATCATTTTTGGGTGAACTATCCTTTTAGATACAATAGAACAGCACATGAAGTCAGCCTTACATACTGGAAACCCAGATGGAAATTTTCAAAACAGACTTAAGCAATATACAGGTGTATGGCAGCACCAAGGGAGATGTACACACAGTCCATGATAACCATTTACTTCAATACAAGTACAGTAAAATGTACCAATGAGTCAAAGATTTACATTACAATGAGTCACATTACGTGATAAAAAAAAAACTATTTGATAACCTTTTTTTAGAGATTGGTTTGAGAACCACAGTAAATGTTCTTCTCTGTTGATAACTGTACACCAGCAAAGAACAATTCTAGCATTACCATTATGTTTTTTTGTATGCCATCTACCAGGCATGGTACAACAGAGCTCCTTTACTGTTGGAAGCCAGAGATATCAAGTAAATTAAAGAGGTTGTGACATAAGGAATACATTTTTCCTTGATCTTTGACATATCATTCATTGTACTATAAAACATACTGTTTCAGAACTGAAAACTTCCTCCTTAGTAGAAAAAGAGCATTTATTTAAACCCTGCAAAAAAGGCTTGCTTGAAATTTGTGGAACTTATGACTTCACAAGGACCAAATACATCTGCATTTGCGACGCATATTTTTCCGCTATTGCACCCTTTGCCCCACCCACTGGTGCTCAGTCTGTCACATAGGTGAAGAGGAGAGAGATGGCCTTTCATGGGAGATTCATCCAAAGTGGAATTACACAGGACACGTTCATGTGCCTTTCTGGATTTAAATGTTTTTCTAAATAAACGTGCACTACATGAATTGCTTTGACAGTTATTATACATTTTGTGTCGCTTTTAAAAGACGCAATATCAAGTTAAAAAAAAACTCTAAAAAGGATCCCCCATTGTGTTTCATTCAGCTGCGCTGTCTTGCTGTTGTGCTGTTTTTAAAGGCATTCTGGACTGTTTTTGCACCCATCTGTGCTATTTTTAATTGTTGGTAAAGCATCCAACATTACTGTGTATTGTACTACATTTGTGTATTCAGAAGATTTCAGAGTGGATTGTTTCAAACAGTCACAATATGATTCAAGCTTTGCAAAGGAACTGTTATTGAAAGATTGGGTAGTTAAAATTGGACTATTGGACGAAAAAAATGTAATAACCATTTTCATTCACGAATATTTCATGTTGTGACTGTTTGATAGTTTATGCTGTGCTTGAATGAACAGTTTGATACATTCAGATGAAATGTGTTAGTTATACGTTGTGTTAAAATCAGATTAGATTAGATTCAACTTTATTGTCATTGTGCAAAGTACAGGTACAGGGCCAATGAAATACTGTTAGCATCTAATCAGAAGTGCAAAGTAGTAAAAATATTTAATAATAAAATGCAAGTGCATTGGAATACAAATAGCAATAGTGCAATGTCAGTGAGGTATAAAACAGTTTATGAGCTTCAGTAAATAGGGCCAGTGTGCAAAAAAGGAGCTAGAATTATACAATGTGCAAAAGGGCAGTAGTCATATTACAGTTTTGTACACAAATGGCATGTTTTCCTCAGGTGAAAGAGGTGGCTTAACACTTAAGTGCAGAGTTCAGGAGGATGATAGCTAAGTGTGAAATGCTGTTCCTGAGTCTGCTGGTGCGGCAACGGAGGTTTCTGTAATGTCTCCCTGATGGGAGGAGAGTGAACTGTCTTTGATGGAGGGTAGCTGGACACCAGTGATATACTGGGCAGTTTTCACCACATGCTGAAGAGCCTTCTTATCAGCGACAGAGCAGTTGCCATACCATACTGTGATGCAAATTGTTAATATGCTTTCGATGGTACAGCGATAGAAGTTCATAATCTGAGGAGAAAAATTAGTTTGCCTTAGTCTTCTCAATAAATATAAATGCTGTTGTGCCTTTTTGATAAGGGAGGAGGTTTTGAGTCCCCAGGAGAGGTCCTCAGAGATGTGGACACCAAGAAACTCTGAAATGTAGTTGTGTGGAGTTTGTACATTTTCTTTGGATTGCATTTCAAATATGCCTGTATTGGAAGGACTGCATGATGTTAGCCAATCACAACAGTGGGCATTTACATTGAAGTCTTAAAGAGAAAGTCTAGAGAAAGTTGATTACAATACTGATATTGAATCTTCAAGAATCAGCCACAGACTATTATAGATGCTGAATACCTTACCTTCACATTAAACCCAAATCTTCCATTCTCATCTGGTTTCATCTTGATCAGGACAAGATTGTCATGATGAATGACTCCATTGGGCTAAACAAGTAACACAAATTTGCAATAATATCAACATTTGCATATAACGTTAAAACTGTTAATAGTCTTAAACAAATTTTAGAGACACCATATTATACTTATTTAAACTTATGTGCAATTGTTGCCCACAAGTATATGATTGGTTAACTGTTTTATTAAAGCACTGAATGACTTCGCACCTTCACTTGTTTTCAACAACTCTTGCACACTGCAATGTAAACCATAAGAGATTAAGTGAAGCTGCTTTTAGCCATTTTTTATGCCAACAAAATGTGGAACCTTTACCAATTTAACTTATACAAGCTCCAGGCATTAAAATATAAACAAATCTGCTGAAGACTTTTATTTTTAAGTTAGCTTTTGTTTAATATATTTTAAGTATCTTTAGTCGTTCTATTATTTTCTCTCCTCTTATTTTTAATTACTTAATTTTTCTATACTTTTTTATTTTTTACTCAGACATGAGCTGCATTTTATGAATGAAGGTGCTGTAGAAATAACATTTATTATTTTTATTATTCAAAGAATTTTCACCAACTGTGCCTCTTAATTGATTTAAAAACATTACTAATTTTCACTTACACTAAGGCAGCAAAACTGAATGATGTCCAAAGAACAGTGTGCATAAACTACAAGTGTTTTATTTCTTTATGAGAAAGCAACCACATCAATGCCATACAATACCATAACAACATACCATAAAAGGGATGGATGGCAAGACTATTAATGTGAGTACCAGTCATTGCACCACATGGACAGACCATTTGAGTCAGTCAGTAGATATTGTCTTACCGTGGCCTTGTCTGTTGCTATGGGGACATTGTACATTTCGTTGATGTGGTTGTCCAAGTCCTGTTGTGAGCGGGACAGTATAAGTTGGCTCAAGTTCTTCCGGGACTGTTTGGGTGGGAGAGCAGGGGGCAGGCCTTCAATGCCTTCTGGAGACCTTGTGAATTTAGGGAGAATTTAAAATAAAAGCTTGGAATAGTTAAGCTTGGAAAATAAAAACACTTAATTTCAACAACATCAACATTTACTATATTCAAGTTTAAATCTGTGTATGCACAAATGAGAGCCAAGACTTGGAAATATAGTGCACAAGTCATATAGTGCACAAGTCATACTTTAATGGTCCTTTTACAGTGCTTTTTGGAGCTTAAGTTCCTGCTTTCACTCTATAAAAATAGCAGCATAAACATAACACCTTTGTTTATGTTCCACGGAAGTCAGTCTTCACAGGCATCACATTTTTTTTTAAACACAACAGATGCATTATCTAAGGTTTAGCAGTAGCATTCTTGGAATACAACCAGCTGTTAGAGACGTCAAACTGGTTCAGCACATTTCAGATCAATATGTTTCATTCAGTTGAACTAAACACATTGTACGTCACAATTCTGTGAACCAGTGAATTATGCAACACATTATGTTTTGGATTTCACACTTCGCACACTTCCAAAAGAACACAGCACCATGGGGTTCATGAGTATTTGAGTGTGCGTTGCCCGCATATGGGGCATATATGTGTGTGCGTCAATGTTTGCCTCAGTTAACAGACTCTGTTTACACCTGGTATTAAGATTAAGTGTCTTGGGTGATACGAACACATGTGGTCAGGTGAGAAACATCGCTGTTTACACCTGGTAGCTTAAATGCATCTCCTGTGACTACTTGTGTTCGGATTTCGAGGGGAGGGTCTCTGATTTCATGACGACATACATAAATCAATGTCAGCGTGCTACTGCATGATAATAAACCGCAAAGTAAAAAAAGTGTCACTGCATGTTGATATCAGACAAATTGAAGATCTGTCTAGTTCTTGCGCTTGTGTATGTTTTCCAAATTTTCAGATCAGACAGTTATTTCTTTTTAAAGCCGCTTGTAACCGGCAAACTGACCCCGTTTTGCTTTTGATTCTATTTCTAGATGTAGTCTTACAGAAAGTCAGAAACTGACCGCTCTGACCCAAACTTAACACATTACACCTCTACAGAGTGCCTCAGCAGGCCAACGGTCACATACAGCAAGTGTCTGTTTATCTACACCACTACAGAAAGCTTGGACTCTTTACATAAGCTGAAATACAGCAAAAAATTAAATAGCCCAAGGGACAAAAAAAAGGAACACAAGGGAGAGAAGGAATGAGAATTATGACCTATACCAGTGCTTCTTGCAGTACTTTTCATTGGCAGGACTACAGCGCCACTGCAAAATAAATAATATTTTACCCATATTGTGAGTTAGCAGTGTATTGCATGTTGAGATAAAAAAAGTGTACCGCTAAATATTATGAAGACTATAGATAGATAACACAGCATGATTCTTTTGCTATTGTCTTCTCTGACTGCACATAAAAAACAAGCATACAATGAGACCTGTGTAGTCTGATTCACAAATGAATGACTCTTATTATGAACTGGCACATTTTAATGTATAAATCAGTCAAAAAGATGAGTTTTTGGTTAAAATTAGTCTAATGAATAAATGGCTGAATCCACAGTTACTGGTTTGGTAAGTGTAGACACCTGGCCAAAAAAGAAAACAGATTAATATCAAAATATCAGATCTGTGCATTAGAACTTGCAGTGTAAATATAGCCTAATAAACCTGTCGCTCTCTATATTGTTAAGATTATTCACATAACATCAATTCATTGCTCTTGGCTTCATAAGTTTAGTATGTTTAAAAAGTATTAATGTATTATAATCATACTGTGAAGACCTATAATCTAAATAGTTTTATGCTTGATATTTGTTAGAAATTTCAATTCCCCAATTCCCACTACTTAGTAGGTGTTCGTGGTGGTGAGGTTACTCAACTCAATCCGGGTAGTGGAGGACAAGTCTCAGTTGCCTTCGCTTTTGAGGCTGTCAATCCGAGCATCTTATCTCGTGGCTCACTGTGCATGACACTGCAGAGACTCACAGCATGTGGAGGCTCATGATACTCTCCGCGATCAACGCACAAATTACTACATGCCCCATTAAGAGCGAAAATCCCTAATCGTGACCATGAGGAGGTTACCTAATGTGACTCTACCCTCCCTAGCAAATGGGCCAATTTGGTTGCTTAGGAGACCTGGCTGGAGTCACTCAGCACACCCTGGATTCGAACTCACGACTCAGAGGTGGTAGTCAGAATCAATACTCGCTAAGATACCCAGGCCCCTTTCTTAAATTGTTTACTTGTTCTTTTTTTATTACTGACTATCTTGTCTTGAATAATTACTTGAGAACTTGAAACAATGTTTGTCTTATTAACAAATTAGTTAGTATTAGTTTTGGTATCGAAAATTGTCAAATTTCACTGTTGTTGTTACCAAATGTTGAAATTTTTTGGTTTATGTGTGTTTAAATTGTGCATGGTTCTTACTATAATAGCACTATGACGTAGATCTTATGCCATAGAAATGTAAGCACCCCAGGGCTTAAGTATACTGCAGACCTATTCAAGAGGAGCACAAAGGGCTTGATATATTTAACAAAGACGCATTAAAATCCAAAGCAATGTGCCCATTGCTCTGAGAGCAGTAAACATGCTTTATAGCAGAGCAGTGTGTGTTTAGTTTTCATTTGAGGCCATTTAAGGGCACAGATGGAGGGTGGTGTCTGTGATTGGAAGGCACAGACAAAACAAACAGACAATAAAACACGTTTTGGTGCAGTAAACCACATTTCACAATTGAGGAGAAGAATTGAGTGGTTTTCACCCTGAATTATGTGGCTTCTGCAAATAGTGTATTATAATAACTGAAATGGTTTAATGTTTTAATAACTAAGTTAGAGTGGCTCTGAGCTAAAATTAAAAATAGAAAGGACATGAAATGCATTATATAGCACACTAATAAAATAAAAATGAGAAAACCAAATGTCTGCTAAAAGAGTTCAGTGGTATTTTCCATTATGATAATTGCCATGCACAAATATATCTCATATGGATAGAGGCTGCAAGCTTTCTGGGAATTTATTTCTAATAATAATGTCAAAATTTCACAGACTTCTAGATCTGGAAAGCTTTATGCTTAAAAAGGCAGAATCCATAACTTTTCAAACTAAAAATAACAGCAAGACATCATAATAACATTCATGAACAACTCATGAAAAAAATATTACAAATTGATTTACACAGCACCAGTTTTTGCACATTCAAATAAGTACATATTTCAATCAAAGTTTCATGACATTTCTATCAATATGAATGTGTATTAACAAATTAAATATAGACCGTATAATGCAACTACGTAATTTAGATTTTCTGAGGAAAATGTGAGAGTTGCTTGCCTGTGCAAAACTAACCGCCACATTGCTAAAGTGTTCTGGGTGGTTAGGCTGGGCTAGGTGGTTGCTTACTGGCCCAAGTCTTTATGACACTGTGGACTCTAGATATGGCTCAGGGTGCTCCTTCAATGTAAGGGTATGGGGAAATTACTACTTGGGGTTAGGAGTTTGTTTCTCTTGGAAAGAGGAAATACTTACGGCGTAGAATCCAGGCCGATGCTGTTGGCCTGCATAGAGGAGGCCGATTTGTGATTGGACAAAGCGGGCAGGCTAGGTGAGGCATGGATGACTTGGTCCACCATGTGACCCATGGAAGAGGGCCGCAGCCGGGATCCCTCTTGAACAAACAAGTAGTTCCTACAGTTGAAAGAACATTTATAGGTGCATCAATCATTTTCACCTATATGTTTTATATGTGAACAAAATTACAATGCATTTTAACATGATGTAACATGTGAAATTGTGTGTTGATCAAGCATTCTATTGCATTGACACAGAGAGTTTCCCTACAGCTCCTCACAGCTGTCTGACAAAATCAAATTCAGTCATGGTAACCTCCTGCTGATTCCCTGCAGGGGTGAACCTCACAAAACATGTCAAGAACATGTCCAGATTATATTTCACGTCAAAATCAGAAAGAAATAAGAAATTACATTTTGCCTTCTTAAGGCAAACCCACCAAGCAAATCAGTACCATAATTTTTAGTACCAATAATAATGATACTGGTGATACTGGGTGTTACTTTAGAAACAGAGAGGCACTCATTGGTTGGGCGTCCCAGGGGGTGAGCGGGTGGGCAGGCTACGGGTCTCCAGCCTCTCCTCAGACAGTGAGTTCCTGCTCATTGCTTCCCAGTCCGTCACACCCATCAACTTCCTGCCCAGGGGCTTGCTTGGAGATCTAGGAGATGAAACACAGTGTGGCAATCTGTACAATGCAACATAAAAGCTAAAGACAAATGTCACTTATAAGCTTGTTTTAAATCTCTGAGATAAGACACTCAAAGTAGCCAGCTTAAGAACAAACACATTATTCCAGCGAGCAACTGTGTGCATATATACAGTGGATATCATAGCAAAAGAGTGTTTAATTAAACTCCAGTTTTCCTGGTCTGAGCCTCTACCTAGCAATCAACTCTTTTGGCATTATATCTTTTTTGGAATTAAAAATGAATCTGAAATAGTACAAAAACTTGATTCCATTATGCACAAGTTCGTTATTTTACTTTTATATGGTCCTGAGATGGTACTCTACAATGATCTATTTATATTTTTAATGTTTAACTGCTGGTTTTCAGCATACATTTTGACACAGTAACTGCTAGTGAAACATCTCTTTTTCTTAGAGAATAATTTTAGTAAAAGTATTAAGTTTCAAGAGTGTGAGCTCATGTTTTGCTGTGCCATGGAAGTATACCCTTTAAAAAGTCAGACAGAACAGAATGCAATATGAACATGATGGACGTCAAATTATTTTGATGAAAATAACATTGAACAAAACTCAGGCTTCCAAAACGCTTGTGATGTTTTTGCATTTTCACATTTCTAAACAACTCAACTGAAGTATTATGGAGGAACAAGTAGAAATATATAAAAATAAATAAATACCTAAATAAATGTGTAAAAAAAAAAAAGTATAAATAAAAAAAATAGAAATTTCATTTTCAAATTGTAAAAAGTTTCACTGTTATTTGTTTATTTATGTGTGTACTCCATTTTTTGATTCAGCATTTATTTATATTTTTTAGTGATTCACTAGTGAAAATGCTTCTATTTTAAATAAATAAATGTGGAAATAAATTCATAAATAAAATCATAAATACTTACTGATGTCACATTAGAAAATGTATTTAATTGCACATATTTTAATGTAAAATTGCAATTATATTTATTTATTTATTTCTATATATTGGCAGACTTTGTCCTACATACAGAATAACCTTACAGATGGACTGCCATTAGTTAAAAATTGTGGTAAGTTTTCAAAAAGTCGTGACTTGTTTGTTTTCAGGAGCAGCTCCTTTAAAATTCAAGCCATTCATATATTTAACAGACTTCAGCTGTCAACATGCAGTTGAAAATCTACAGCTCAGTTGTTGGTAAAAGCAATTTATTAACTTTCAAATGTTTATTCTGCTCTTTGGTATAAAATTGTGTGGACCTGTGATGTTTATGTAGTTAATGTGGTGATGAAGTGCTTTGAAAAACTAGTCCGGAGTCACATCATTGCAATATTGCCACCAGTTGACCCCCACCAGTTTGCCTACAGAGCGAACCAATCCATGGAGGACGCCGTGGCCACAACACTACATGCTGCACAGTCACATCTGGAGCAGTAGGGGAGCTATGTGCGGATGCTCTTCGTGGATTACAGTTCTGCGTTCAACACCATCCTCCCACACAAACTGGTGGTAAAACTGGGCAACCTGGGGCTTCCACATTCCACCTGTATGTGGATACATAGCTTCCTCTCGGGCCGCAGACAGAGGGTTAGAGTGGGCCGTCATACATCCACAGCCCTGAGCCTCAGCATTGGCTCACTCCAGGGCTGTGTACTGAGCCCCCTGCTCTACTCCCTCTACACACATGACTGTGCCCCCGTCCACCATAGCAACACCATTGTGAAGTTTGCTGATGACACCACAGTGGTGGGGCTCATCTTTGTGGGGGATGAGTCTGCCTACAGGGACGAGGTGGAGCGGCTGACAGCATGGTGCAGGGGGAACAACCTGCTCCTTAACACCACAAAGACCAAGGAGCTCATAATAGACTAAAGGAGAAAGAAAATGGACATTCCACCACTAACCAATGACTGCTCTGGTCATCCAGAAATAATGGTGTAAAAAACTGCATAGAGTTTGCAGAGCAAATAATTCAAATACAAACTTGAACTGTGCCAAAGAACAGGTTTATTGACAGTTTTGAAAAATATATTATAGATCTGCACGGCAAAGGAAGGCAGAACGCAGACACATGGAGTGCACAACTGTGTGATATGCTGTCACTCCCAGACAGGAGGCAAGTTCTTCTAGAGTGTTTTAGTCTGCATGTTCTAAACTGAAAATATATTATTAATAAAAAGAGTCACAGTGGCTACAATTTCTCTGGAAGTGACGTTTTTGTTCTTTTGAACACATGGGATGTAAATGCACATTTATTTGCACTCGTTTTTTGCGATATTTTGTTTTTTTTGCATTAATTAAATTAGCAACTTGGATGGAAACTAGCTATTGTAACAGGAATTCTCAATTTGTCTCAATGCAAGTCAATGGGGTCTTAGACGGAGAAGGCTGGTTACACTTCCTCGAGCACACATGCTCTGCTCACGTCAAGCATGAGAAAGCGTAATCAAGCTTTAAATCATTAACGTGCCAAGGAGACTGCAGATGTCAAGATTTATAGTGAAAAAAGCTTGTATCGCTTCGGAACACAAGGATTAAACCACTTGATTCATATGGATTACCTTTATGCTGCCTTTTTGGAGCTTGAAATTGTTGAACCCCATTGACTAAAACACCTTGTATCAAAATATATTTTGTTTGTGTTCTGCAGAAGAAAGAAAGTCATATAAGTTTAAGATGGCATAAAGGTGAGTAAATGATGAAAGGATTATCATTTTGGGCTGAACTATTACTTTAAAGGAATCACTAGACTTTGTTGGCTCAACAACATGCATACACATTACCATTAGAATAGCCTGATGTGAGCTAAAGAAGCTCTATGGATTCCATTGTTGTCAGTAGTGCATTTGACATTATATTTGAAAAGTAAGTTTGGCAAACAGTTTTGGAGATTCCAGTCTTTCCTCGTTCAGGACAGCTGACACATGCTTGAATGGAATGCTGCCTGGGGGCATTACCAAGATGGCTACCAAGTGAACATTCTTAAAAAGGAATCCCAGCATTGAACCAGCATGATTGTCAATGCTGAATGTAAAGTTTCTGCTAAATTAGCATTAATAAAGCTGAAGTATGAAATGTTTGTGCCACTAGAACCACCAAACGGAATTGGAAAAATAGCTTTCTGAATATGCCATTGGTCAAAAAAAAGGGATGGCCGTGCCCCCAACTCGCACCATTGGTTGATTAACATGTTGGGGCGGGTCACTCAAAATAAACAGAGTAATTTCCATAGCGCTACAGAGCTTGCAGTTTTTGAGAAAATTAACTTATAAATGCTTACATACAGTATAGTACTCTCTGCATATTAAGCTTGTATAGGAGAAAGTATTTTAACACCAGAAAAGTTACATACTTCATCTTTAATGTGCTAATAATGATTATTCATTAATGAAACATATCACAACCAGATTTGTGGTCCCAAGTTCCAAATAAACACCAACAACGCAAAGCAACAAGCGCACATTACCTTGCAAATACTCTGCCCTTAAATCTCTTCTCTTTGCCATACTGAACAGATTGTGCTTCCGTCCTCCCACTGTGAAGAGATATAGTATGTTTGTCAGGATGTTTATAACATATAATGTGACATTCCTACCCGATATATTCAACGCTACTAATATTCTGTGAATATACAGTACATGACATTTTATATTCTGCTCTTACTAGTGATTGACCAACATATCGGCTAAGCCAATATTTGGCCAGAGACTACTGGCAACAGCCATGTTAGGCTGTCCCAGGTGTTGAGGGTATGTGACAAGAAGGGTGTGGACAGGCGATGAGGATGTAGGCTGAGTTGCCCCATCAGTGGGAGAGAGATCAGTGGGAAAGAGATTCCTGCTTCCTCATTTTCCAAACGAACAAGAGGCTTGTCTGCCACAAAACTGTAGTAGGAACCATCCATCCATCCATCCATCCATCATCAACCGCTTATCCTGTACAGGGTCGCGGGGGGCTGGAGCCTATCCCAGCTAACATTGGGCGAAAGGCGGGGTACACCCTGGACAGGTCGCCAGTCCATCGCAGGGCCACACATATACAAACAACCACTCACTCTCACATTCACACCTAGGGCAATTTTTTGGGAGACATCAATTAACCTAGCCTGCATGTCTTTGGATGGTGGGAGGAAGCCGGAGCACCCGGAGAGAACCCACACAGACACGGGGAGAACATGCAAACTCCACACAGAAAGGCCAGGGCAACCGGGGTTTGAACCCACGACCTTCTTGCTGTGAGGCAACAGTGCTAACCGCTGCACCACCGTGCCGTCCTTTAGTAGGAACCAATAAATACTTAAATAAATCTAGAAAGCACAGCATGAATTATTGATTGCCACCTCTTCCTAGTTTTTCGATATCTAAAATTGGCTAAAAGAGCATCATACATTTTTCAGGATGTAAAAAAATTTGTTGGTGCTGACAAAGGTCAAGCTGTTTGGTTACTGTAGCTTCCCTCAGCACTGTAGGTTCCCTCACGCACATCAGTAGAAAGAAAATATTGTGATAGCAAATAAACTCAAAAACCTATAAATGTATATTATTAGGAAAAACACATAAATTAGGATAATAATAAAAAAAACACCACAATCTTTGGGATCTGTAAAAACTACTAGTAGATTCTTCAGAAACAATTAATAGCTAGGTTACACTTCCTTAAATTGCCCAATATTTTACACTGTTTCAAAAAAATTCTAGAAAGATGAGGATATGGGAACGTTGGAAGAATCTCTTACCAGTAACGAAACTTGGAGCACAAACTGAAGTAGTGTGCAAGGAAGTTCTTCTGTGGGGGAACAGGGTGATCCAGCCGAAAGAATGTATGGTGTTCCACACAGGCCTTCCAGAGGTTCTTGCAAGCCCTGTAGTTTACCATGTTGAAGCCCAGCAATGAATCTCTTGTTTCATTCTGTAGGAAACAGATGAAGCCAATGACAGGTTAACAAATAGTAAAAGGATAGGCAAAAGAGCAGGTAAAAAATCTGGAGGCTGTTACATCAGGTATACTGCTTAACCCATAACAGGAGGAGATGTGAGCAGCATTTACAAATACAGTTGTTTATGGTTTCTGTTGCTGAGCTGAAGTAGAAGACTAAGAAAAAATGTCAAAATGTGGGTGAAAGAAGCCTAGACCTTTGAATCTCCAAAAATCCCATAAATGCCACATAAAAGTAATTCATAAGTCTCCAGTGGTTAAATCTATTTCTTCAGAAACAAAATATGATAAGTGTGGGTATGAAATCAATATCAATCTCCACTGTCACTTTCTTTTAACAATTTGACATTTTAAGGTGAACTCTGTCTTTTATGAAACCTTTTAAGGTGAACTCTCTATTCATGCTTATATGAAACCTCAGTAGCATATTAAAATATTAAGGAAGCATTTACGTTTTGATTACATTATTTTATTAGGCAAATTCATTAAATACCACTCGTCAGCTAGAAGATATATTCCATTTAATGTAAACAAATGGTAGTAGTTGATTTCTATGACCTCCTTTCCACCATTGAGCAGAACGGTTTTGGTTGTGTAAGCGTGCTGTTCCATAGCAATTTGGTATCATCAAAATGGTTATGGTTTCTTTTCAGCTGTGGTTCTGCAAAATCAGGAAAGGACTGACTGGGCAAGAGACCAATCATGAGTTTCCACATCTCTACAGGCATTCCACCGACATTGATTTTTGTCCTGAGTATGGTTAGGTTACTGTGCTGAAAAAGTCCAGGCAAGAACAGTTTGTAATTGCTATGCAGAACCATGCTCCAGTGGAAATGCTACTGGAACAATTACTCACCGTGCTCAGAACCATTCGGCATGATGGTGAAAAAGCAGCTTATGAGTGCTGTGCAGTGATAAACATAGTTATCCAGTTGAGCAAGTCATAGCTGCTACCTTAGTTTGTACTTTAGCACAGCTGGAATTCTTTGTTGACAAGCATCACATCCAAGACCTGAACAATTAAATTGATAAAAAACCTTAATATGTGCCTTCTAAGATCCTAACATTCCATTAAAGTATCAGTGGAGTTACTGAGCTTTGTTAAAACAAACTTAATTTTCATTCTCTGACATAATGTTGCATTTATTACTCCTTTTATCAATGCTTTCTACATATGGCTTGTTTTGTCAAAAGAGATTCCATTTGAACCCTGCCCAAAGTACCCAGAATGCTCTGCTCTAGAGAGACCTATTAGGACTGACACTTTAATCTGCAAGACTCCATTGGTAACTGGGGACTCCAGACAAGGGTAAATGCACTTTTAATGCACTGCTTTTGGTTGTGCAAATCGCATAGGAATAAATGGGAGTGTAAATGGAAGTGACTAAATCTGTTTGGGTCATCTTCTGAATTTACAACCAGCTAACAGCGAGAGGAAAAAGCAGGGTGTAAACGATCATTGGACTATAAAGTTTATGGAGTATTTGCATACATATGTTGCATATGACAATAAAATAAACCAGCATGCGAGAAAGCGCTGATGGCAAATAATGGCACCCTTTGAAACATCACAAAGACAGCACGAAAAAAATTGAGACCTCATTTAGTTGACCTCAAACAGAACTTCTGAATATATTTCAATCCACAAATTTCAGAAACTTTGTCAAACAACCAACTACTTGTTCATCTGACACAAGACCAAAACCCTTCTAAGATCTCTGACAAGCCCAGGAGCACATTAACACACAGGCTTACAAGGACTGAAGTCCAGAGGCCTACAAATCCCATGGGGGCTCCTCTCTCCTCCTTATTTCCAGCTGAATATCCTGCTAAATCACATTACGAAAGTTCAATGTCTTGCAGATATTGTTTCATTGCATTCAATCATTACTGTCAAAAAAATTATCAAGAATTTAAAAAAATATAGCACTCACCACCTCTTTTTTTAGCTGGACAAAAAACTGTTTGCATTTAAAAGATATTTTCACAATCTTCAACCTAAAACAGAGAGAGAAAATAAATTAATAAATACGCAAAATTTCATAGTACAATTTCAAGGGTAGGAACAAATGCACATTCTGAGCAGATTTCCTAACCTATTTCATGCCCAGAGTGAGTCTGTAAGCTTCCCTCTTATTAAAACATGACTCACAGTGAAGCTAAATATATTCCACATTAAACACACACACACACACACACACACACACAAACACACACACATTTCTACATCTGAACAAACACTTGCTGGAGCAGTATAACCCACTTAGCATAAATAGTCAACACTTAGTTTTTACCATCACTTTCAAAGTTGTGGACCACAGGGGTGAGTGTTAGAATAATCGATAAGAGCAACCATTTGCTCTGAGAGGTTAGTGGACATCTCTGTGTACAAACAAGCCTGGTCTCTTCTGGGCTAAATATAATCTGCCAGGAAAGCATCTGTGCATTTATTTCAAATGAGAGATGCTTGGACTACAGGAACAGAAGCAGCTGGCTTGTGTGTCATGAAAATAGCCTGGTGGTCGTAGTGGAGGAATTAAAGGTTTGTATGTTGAGGAGTTGGGTGTCACTGTCTCACAATTTTGAATGAATGCAACAAATTTCATTGGATGACACGTGAAATGGCTGAGCATTAAGAACACCCATGCTTTATTTTACCAATCTATACATGGTAAAATAATGAAGTCTGTTTACATAGTCAACAGCAACAACAACACAAATCAGTTCATTATAAAAATAACTAAATAAAAAAAAAAAGACAATTCAAGATTTTGAAATCGTCAAATTTTCTCAGTTATTTCATCAAAAAGAGGTTGATAACATTGAATGAAATAACAATGAATGTATTTTTATGCTAGGCTTAATTGGAGTAACAGGCAAAAATCTAGGTGATGCTTTAAAGGTTTATGACATTATTTGATAAAAAAGAACCGTATAGGCGGTTACATGACCTTACACATTGTCGGTATTAGATTGTGCATGGACTAACTATGATGCATGGCCTGTAGTGGCTTATTGCTTTTAGAAAACCACCACAACAGCTATATAGTAACCCATGTTCAATGCACAATTAAATTATTCATATTTATTTTTTAATAATAATAACAACTATTCTACTGCCAAGTAATATTGTTTGTAGCAATCATTTTGTTAAAATGGGTCACAGGGTGTCAAGTCAAGTCAAGTGTTTTTTTATTGTCGTTGAACCATATACAGTTAGTACAGTACACAGTGAAACGTGACAACGTTCCTCCAGGACCATGGTGCTACATAAAACAACATAAAACAAACACAGAACCACATGAGACTACACAGACTAAATGACATACCTATATAAAGTGCATGGGCAAACATGTGCAATAAGTAAGGGACAGTACAATAAATTACAAAAAATTAACAGGACAATAGGCACAGTGAGAGACAGTGCAGCGCCGACCAGTACACAGTAGTGCAAAAAGATGACAGTTTCTAAAAATGCCAAATGTAAACATAACATACTATGAGATAGTGTTCTATGCACATAGCAGTTAGTGAGGTAGCAGCCAGGTATAAAGTGACAATAATTAAAGTGCAACTCAGGACATGAGTGTGTGTG
This sequence comes from Moxostoma hubbsi, assembly GCA_032164185.1. Lineage (NCBI taxonomy): Eukaryota > Metazoa > Chordata > Actinopteri > Cypriniformes > Catostomidae > Moxostoma > Moxostoma hubbsi. The sequence goes on along the minus strand of JAVLUX010000196.1, from coordinate 703,311 downwards.
TGTGTGTGTGTGTGTGTGTGTGTGTGTCAGTCCAGTCTCTGAGTATTGAGATGTCTGATGGCTTGGGGGAAGAAGCTGTTACAGAGTCTGGCAGTGAGGGCCCGAATGCTTCGGTACCTCTTGCCAGACGGCAGGAGGGTGAAGAGTTTGTGTAAGGGGTGTGTGGGGTCATCCACACTTCTGGTTGCTTTGCGGATGCGGTGTTTTTTTGTAAATGTCTTTGATGGAGGGAAGAGAGACCCCGATGATCTTCTCAGCTGTCCTCACTATCCTCTGCAGGGCTTTGTGGTCCGAAACGGTGCATGCCCCAAACCAGGCAGTGATGCAGTTGCTCAGGATGCTCTCAATAGTCCCTCTATAGAATGTAGTGAGGATGAGGGGTGGGAGATGTGCTTTCCTCAGCCTTCGAAGAAAGTAGAGATGCTGCTGGGCTTTCTTGGTAATAGAGTTGGTGGTGAGGGACCAGGTGAGGTTCTCTGCCAGGTGAACACCAAGGAATTTGGTGCTCTTAACGATCTCCACAGAGGAGCCGTCGATGTTCAGCGGAGAGTGGTTACTCTGTGCCCTTCTAAAGTCAACAACCATCTCTTTTGTTTTGTCCACATTCAGAGACAGGTTGTTGGCTCTACAACAGTCCGTTAGCCGCTGCACCTCCTCTCTGTATGCTGACTCGTCGTTCTTGCTGATGAAACCCACCATGTCGTGTCATCGGCGAACTTAATGTGGTTCGAGCTGTGCATTGCTGCACAGTTGTAAGTCAGCAGAGTAAACAGCGGTGGACTGAGCACACAGCCCTGGGGGGCCCCAGTGCTCAGTGTGGTGGTGGTGGAGATGCTGTTCCCAATCCGGACTGACTGAGGTCTCCCAGTCAGGAAGTCCAGGATCCAGTTGCAGAGGGAGGTGTCCAGGCCCAGCAGGTTCAGCTTTCCAATCAGGTGCTGAGGAATTATTGTGTAGAATGCTGAGCTGATGTCTATGAAGCCCTTTTTATCTAGGTGGGTGAGGGCCAGATGGAGGGTGGTGGCGATGGCCTCGTCTGTTGAATGGTTTGGACGATACGCGAACTGCAATGGGTCTAGTGAGGGGGGCAGCTGGGTCTTAATGTGCCTCATGACGAGCCTCTCGAAGCACTTCATGATGATGGGTGTGAGTGCGACGGGACAGTAGTCGTTGAGGCAGGACACTGAAGACTCCTTTGGCAAGGGTGTGATTGGATCAGTGATTTTACAACAATGGTGATGGTTAATGGTAAAAAATAAAATTATAACACTCTGCCCAAACCATCTAAATCTTATTTTCTGTCCTAACCAGCCTCAACCGCGGCAAGCAACAGAACATTTGACTCCTCAGAGACAAATTACTTCTTTCTGGAATCTGGCTCCAGGCTGGGACACAGTATAATGTGCAAAACAAATCAACACAAAAATCATAGCAACAGAATCTGTAAATTATACTGGAAGGGTTAATGTTCTATCATGGGTGCCATGAGGCTGACATCAACATGTATAACATTCAGTGAAAAGCTTTGAAATACACTCACATACTCTAGCAAACTAACTAAATGCCAAGTTTGTGCCCTCGGCCACAGCCATAACGATTAATGACAGAAGATGTATGACACAAATAAGAAACGTTAATTTACCATGGAAAGAAGCTGATTCGTACCCTGTTCTTATAGATGGCTATGCCAGCTGAAATCACACCAATGAAAATCTCAGTGTTGCTTTGATCCTGAAAGTGGGTATAGAGGGAGAGAAAGAGAGAAATAATTATTGAGGATTGTTTAATGTTTTCTATCAGGCTGTGTTCTTGAACTTGAAGTGAGGATAAAAGTATTGAATAAGTAATACAGAGTTCTATAATGATAAAATAATAAATAATTATGATGTACTGCGCAACAGTCTTCGTCGCATTAGATGTTTCACAAAAACATTTATCTTAAGATAATTATTTTAGATCTTCTGCTTTTGTATTTTTAGACTTCCAAAAATCATTTTCAAATATAATAGAATAGAAGTAGAACAAGGAGTATGGCAACAGATGTCACAGAGCCTCCCACTGAACATCAAGTCAGTCTGGGATTACATGAAGAGACAGAAGTAATTGAGACAGTCTAAATAGATCGTCACTATACAACACTTTTCACAACTGCCTCGCACAGTATTGTATTTGAATGAAATAATAATTAATTATAGTAGCTACAGTAGTATCACTATAAATTGTGTCCACCAATTTTAGTTTTAATTAAAGTTTAATTTATCCAGTTGGAATAAAATTCCATGACTTTGTTCACAAAGGGCATCTGAAAACAGATTTGTTTTTTAGATAATTTTCATTAAAATTTTATTGGTTTTATTTCACTTTGTTGTTCCTGGTCTAAAGTGACCGGTTATTAGAAATGAATGGATTGTACTACAAAATACAAAAATATTAAGCATTCAGTTTATTATATTTATGTGTTTCAGTGGGATTTAATTTACTAATACTCACTGCAGTTTGGCTTTTGAGTGAAATAAATTAGCTCATTGCATTTTACTAATTGAGACCTTTCTAATGATATATAACACATGGCTAGCTCATCTTTTTTTTATGTTTTTAGCAACTCTGAACAAATGTGCAAATTATGAGAATAAAACAGTTCTAATTCAGCAAATTAAAAATCATGATTTAAAAATGGGTAGGATCAGATATATGCATTATAAAGTCTAGTTTCTAAGCTTTAAAATGACACTTATTTTGTTTAGATCAAGCAAGTGGTTATTAATGTATTACTTTATTATTATTTAAAAAAAAATATATTATAATAAATCTGAAGAGAGTGCCTCCCACTAGACTAGATAAGCTCAGTTAAATTAATCACTCTTTCAATAAAACAAATATATTTTTAATATGTTACAAAAAGTAATAAAAAAATAAGTTGACAAAAACACATCAAAAACACATCTAAAAATCTAATGTAATATCTTCATATGAGAGATTTATTAACAATCTTAGTGTGCCAGTAATTTTTGACCAGGAACACAAAAGGGGTTAGCACAAGCGAACACAACACAAGGGTTAAACATGGTTCCTGATTTTTGTAAAATCCACTGTCACATTGTTGGTAAAGCATAACTGGAAGTTCATCCACCTCCTAAAGTAGTCCCACTTCAAAAGGGATGGTTTAAACAATAAAAAAAATCATATGCTTCAATAAAAAGTAGACCACCTTCCTGAAGACTGCTGTAACATTTTCAGAATGAGCATCAATTAAAGTACAGAACCGTGTGTTTCCACAACAAGAACGGTTTAGCCTGATGGTGTAAAAGTGGCAAATGAAACAGCTCTGCCACACTTACCCTTGCATAGTGCAGTTCCACTCCATAGAGCTCCAACATTTGTGCAGTGTTCAGGTAATTGAATTCAGACTGTGCTGGTGTAAGTCCACTGTGCCCATTCAAAAAGGAAGACAAAGGGAGGATAAAATTAAGACAGAGGTGGATCAGATCACAAGTGTAGTAGCTACACTACAAGGCCAAAAGTATCTGGACACCCGAACACCACAGGTGTACACCAATGCGCTAGTTGAACATTTAATTTAAAACCATAATGGGCATTAATGTGTAGTTGGTCTTTCCTTTTCTGCTACAACAGCTTCCACTCTTCTCGGAAGGCTTTCCACTATATATTGGAACATAGCTGAGGGGATTTGCTCCCAACTCGAGTTTTAGTGAGCTCTAATATAGCAAAACCTGTTCAGTAGAAGAGGGTGTCCACATACTTTTGGCCATATAGTATAGTATAACTGTGATAATCCTGTAATTTGTAAGAGAAGCTAAGACAATGGACAATGAGCTTCCTGTTCTCATCAAAGCACATGAATGTGTATACAGAGCAATGAGTGTTGAGGAAGTACATGTGATAATGTTAACATGCATGAGTTTTCTCTTATGTGAAATCAAGAACTCCTTCATTATGGCTAATTCTAACAGCAAAGAAATGTGCTGATATAAATATGTAAGGGATATTATACTGCAGTGGTTCTCAAAGTGTGGGGTGTGGCCAGGTATTGTAAGGGAAGACTACCTCGTTCTTATGCAAATTTCATTCACTTACACACAGTAAAAAATTACTACTTTTTCTCCTTAAGCCTCATTTATACATTTGCCTGGCACTTCAGCGTGCCCAGTATGTGCAGCTTTCAACATCCTGAGGCACTTATACTTATATGGTGTCAGGTGTGCTCACTGCGCATCGCTAATGTAAACAAAGATGTGCTTTTTACTTTACAGTCACAATTATGATTACCTCATCCCTCAATCTTGTGTTTCATGGATGAATAAAGTCATACTCATTTCGAATGAGTAGGGTCAATGATGGCAGAAATTGACATATTTGGGCGAGTTGCTTCTGCAGCAGTATCACTTCTATTTTTTTTTTTACTATATAGGCATTTTTATGTTTTATGTATATAACACAGAAACAGAAATTAAACAATTTAGTCCAAGTTAAAAAAAATTAAATAAAAATTAATTGTAAAGTGTAACTTTTCATTATTCAGCAAAAAGTGAAAACTGAAAGAATGCATTTCACTGTATTTATCAGATTATCAGGTGGGGGTGACCAAAATTAAGAACCACCATAAACCACCATGATCAAAAGCGTAAGGGTTTTGTATCATCCTGAAGAGGTTTATATAGCGATAATGGCTGGCTAACTAAATATTATCTCACTTATTACAGAGATACTTGCCAAATATATAAATGGACAAATTTGAAATTTGAGTTGATTTAAAAAAACGTTTTATCCAAGTATAAAGATACTGTGGATACAACACACATGCAACTAGCAGAGTGTAGGGAACTGGTTGCTAGGGACAAACCTCAAAATGTACAGTGATGATATAACCAGTATTTCAAAGTGCAGTATAACAATTGATTATAATATTATAATGTGTTCTGAATAAAGTTCTGTTGGTGTGTTTAGAGCTTTAACTCACCTGTGCAGCTGGTGATATTTGGTGATCTCTTTTTCAAAGCTCTGGGGCTGGTTTGGGATGAAGAAGAACTCAGACAGGTAACCTGGCGAATTATCAACCTCACTGTAATCGCCCAGCTCAGCTTAAATCACATAGAACATTCACAACATTATAAATGATTTATGATGGCACAGAGTCTATCACCTAATACTGTATATAAATAAACAGGATCAGTTAACAATAAACAAGCTTTGCTGCTGAAATCTCTTAATCCATCACACATTATGTGCCATCTACGGCAAAAAAAAATCAAATGCTATACAAAAATGTAACAGTGAGCAGATCAATGACGTAACGCACATTTTTTTTAAATTTTTTTTTAATTTATTTATTTTTGTGGGGCTAACTGTCCTGAGATCGTAATGAAAACAAAGGGTCATCAAAAGGCAATAATTATTAAAAAGTTAAGTAGTTTGGTGAAATCTTTTATTTTATTAGATTATTAAATAAGTAGAAATAATTAGTGAATGACTTTTGTTTAAAATCAATAAATCAATAAATAATTAAATCAAACTTTATATATATATATATATCTTTTTTTAAATATATACAGTATATATATTAAATCAACACAAATACAAAGACTGCATCATTATGGATATTATAATTTATTTTATTGATCCAGCCAAAATGATTAAACACATTGATATAGAAATCTATGGATGCAAGTGCATTTACTTATCAACTGAATGATCATAATTATTCTTAATAATTTAAAATGAAACAGTAAAACACACCAAAGCTTAAAACTATTCATGGTTTAGCATTATTGAACACCTGATGCAATATCTGTTATTATGTAAAACAAGTAAGGGCTTAGTAATGCAGTAAATCTGCAAACACAACCAATTCCTCTGACAGCAACATGAAACGATGCATACATTTTGTCTCTATGACAGCTTGTCAGTAAACCTTAAACATAAAATGAGTTGCAATTGATAGCTCTGTCCTAAGGCTAACCAGAATCCCCTCTGACCTATATATTGCCCAAACGGCATGTTAAAATCCCCGGTGAGACCAGGGCAAATATGCTCACAACGGCAATCTGTCAAGAGTCATTATTACTGAGGTCAATCTGGCGAGTGGACACCCGAGGGCCCAGGATATGCCACTGTCTGCACACATGCTTCTGTTCAGCATGTCACTAATCTGTCTCGAATGGGCACAGTTAGGTTAACTAAGATTTGCTATGCTATGTTAGTGCCTCTTTTACTTCAGAGAGATTTCTTGAGGACATGTACTCCTGTTTTACTAGCTAGTTGCTTGTTAATCATTGAGGTTGTGAACGGATGTAATGTGCCGTGCTGAGTTTGCATTCTTGTATATTGGTGGTTTGCACACAGGGTTTGCTGGACAGATCAATACTGGAGTTTAGTTTAATTCTCATGAGATTGAATTTACTTTAATGAATTTTGGTGTTCCCAGAGACCCCAATGCTGTGAAAAAATAATAACCATAATTTCAAATGAAAAATACAATAAAAAAATGTTTCAAATCAAAATAAACAACTAGGAGTGCTGTACTGCAGTGTGTAAACCAATCAAAAAAAAGTTTTCATTGCAATTATTCATTTTGCAGACCTAGGATCTCCAAGACCCAAAACTGGATGTAAGATAAAACATTTTCAGTTATCAAGCTTAAATTCTGCTTATAATCAGTTCCCATAAGATTATGTAAAGTAATGAAGTATCAACCCGATACTACAATGTACTGTATATAAATGAGCCTGGGGTCTCAGAATTCAAACAGAAGATGAGGGTAGAATGGGCTATATAGAAAAGAAACTTAATAATCATTCTGCATCCATTCAAAATTGCAATTAACACCTCATGCTCACGAAATAGCACAGAGAAATACAGGGAAAAAAACAAGTGGCACTTGTTTGACACAGAGCATAAAAATAAACTGTTAAAGTTGTAAACTTCAAGAAAGTGGGACCAAACATATACATATAATTGACCGTTAAGCACTGTTCCACTTTTAAAAAAGTGTTTCAGTTTTGTTTTATCTTGGCCAGAGCATGCTGATCATTACTTGGGTGAATAACACCCTCAGATCCAGCAGCCAATCTCTTCTTATACTTACACTGAACAGCGTACGATGCCAGGAGTGCGGCAGTATTGTGCGGACAGGGCAGTCTAGGAAGGACATAAATTATATTAAATTAACAGTGTAAATCATTGTAGATCAAGATAAATGCCATATTGTTCCCAAATTACTGTATTTAAATAACTATCAAAGATGTAAGCACATGCAATTTCTAAAACATTGACTGCATATGAGGTATCACATGATGATGAATATTCAAGAGGCAATGAAACATATACACATACAGTAATTTTAGTTACAGACATTAGCCTTAAAGGAATAATCCAGGTTCAAAACAAGTAAATCGACAACATTTGTGGCATAATGTTGAATACCACAAAAAATATTTGGACTCCTTTTTTGGAAGAAAAAAATTTCCACTTGCAATGGAAATTAATAGAGTAAATCTTTAGAGGGTTTAAAGGCAGAAATGTGAAGCAAATTATTTTATAAAAGCACTTACATTCATTTCTTCTGTTAAAACTCATGTTTTATTTGAGCTGTAAAGTTGCTTAATCCTTTTTACAGTCATTTTAGGGTTTTGGGGTTTGTGGATATTACATCGTCATGGCAAAGAATGAAGTTGTAAAATTGACTAAGTTTACACAGAAAATGTAATTAAGTGATTTTATCACACAAAAATTGTGTTACCGTGCATATTGTTGATATCTTGTGGCTTTACTTTTGAAACAGTGAGTATTTTAAAGGAATTATGTCATGAGGAATCAAATTTGCCTTGAAGAGATCATTGTACTATAAAAATATACTGTAAGTTTCAGAACTGAAAACTTCCTCAATATAATAAGAGCATTTATTTAAATCGAGCTGTAAAATTGGCTCGTTTGGAATATGTGGAATTGTGATATGGACCAAATACATCTGCATGTGAGTGCCTCTTCAATAAGACATCAACGTCTATTTTTCCCTCATTGCACCTTGGCCCCGCAAACTGATGATCAGTCAGTCACACAGGTGATGTGAGAGATGGGCCTGTCCTGGGAGATTCACCCAAAGTGGATTTAAATGTTTTTTCTACATAAACGTGTACAGCTGACCGTTATCATACATCTCGTGCCACTTCTAAAACACAGGATGTCAAGTTATAACTCTAAAATGGATACCCCACTGTGTTTCATCTGAGCTATTTTTAATTATTGGTCTTTTGTAATCATGCACGTCTTTGATCATTTTTATGCATTTCCGGCAATGTACGCAGCGTTTTAGGAGCGATAGAAGCACAACTTTTAAAAAACAATCTCATTCTGCTGCTGCCACTGACTGGGAGAAACATGCAGTTGTCAGGGTTCTGCACTTGTGTTTTGATCCAAGATGGTGGCGCGGTAGCACGCAGCGGCCGCTCCGGATCCAAAATGATGCTATTTTTGTTAAATAACCTGAATTTTGCGGCACATGATCATCGGAGCAACCGGTGTTCGTGTCTACCATCGCCAGACACTGCTCAAATATAGGATTCATGCAACAACCAAGCTGCACGATGACCTGCAGGAGGCACTACGCAAACTTGGCTTGCTGCGGAGACCAGGCCTCCAGTCCTCGGTGTCGCCTGATGCCGGTGGCCGGGTGAGAGGATGCGGTAAGCGGTGTGCTAGGAAGCGGAAACGCGGCAAGAGGGCGGGGGTCCATGCTAGGCTAAAAACAAACCCTTGCCGGCCGTCTCTCCAGTCTATCCTGCTCTCAAATGTTTGCTCCCTGGACAATAAACTGGACTACATCCGACTCGAGCAGGCTACGCAACGTGAGTTTAGAGACTACTGTGTCTTTGTTTTCACGGAGACGTGGCTCAGCTTCAGAGTTCCGACGCCGCCATTCAGCTAGACGGGCTCACCTCATTTTGTGCTGACAGAAATGCAGCTCTGTGTGGTAAGACTCGCGGTGGTGGCTTGTGTGTTTACATCAACAAGGAATGTTGCAAGAACTCTATGCTAGTCTCTAGCTACTGCTCATCGCTGGTGGAACTTGTGACTGTTAGATGCATACCTTTTTATTTACCATGGGAATTCACCACTGTTATCATAACCGGAGTTTACATTCCCCCAGCGCTAACGCTAAGGAAGTGCTCTGTGAACTGTATTAGGCTATGAGCGAACTGCAGAATGCTCACCCTGACGGACTGTTTATTGTCGCCGGAGATTTCAACCATGCGAATCTCAAGACAGTGCTCCCTAAATTCCATCAGTATGTGGACTTTGCAATGAGAGGGGCGAACGTGCTTGATCTTGGTTACACAAACATCCCAGGCACGTACCTGGCGGAGCCCCGCCCCCACCTCGGCTACTCAGACCACATCTCTGTTATGCTAATTCCAGCATACAGACCGCTCGTCAGATGCACAAAACCGCTTCAGAAGCAAGTAGAGGCAGCAGGAGCCACCTCTACCCTTCAGGACTGTTTTGAGTGTACTGACTGGCACATGTTCAGGGAGGCTGCATCATATGGCAACTCTACCAACTTGGAGGAATACACAGCATCAGTGACCAGCTACATCAGCAAGTGCATTGATGATGTCACTTTCTCCAAGACCATCAACACACGCTCCAACCAGAAGCCGTGGATGACTGTGGAGGTGAGTGCGCAGCTGAGGACACGAGACTCCACCTTCAGAGCAGATGACAAGGCAGCCCTAAGAACAGCGAGGGCCAAACTGTCCCGGGCCATCAGAGAGGCAAAGCACGCACACGCCAAGAGAATCCAGAGTCACTTCCAGGACAGCGGCGACACACAGCGTATGTGGCAGCGCATCCAGGCCATCACCAACTACAGAACAACATTAGTTGCCTGTGATAAAGATGCCTCCCTTACAGATGTGCTGAACAACTTCTACGCATGGTTTGAAGTGCAGAACGACGTGGTGGCGAGGAAGACCACCCCTCCTCCCAATGACCAGGTGGTCATACCACGGCTGATGTGAGGAAAGCTCTATGTAGAGTCAACCCAAGGAAGGCTGCTGGACCAGACAACATTCCTGGCAGAGTGCTCAGAGGATGTGCAGACCAGCTGGCAGATGTTCTTACCGACATCTTCAACATCTCTCGGAGCAGCGCCGTCGTTCCAACGTGTTTCAAGTCCACCACCTTCGTCCCCATGCCAAAGAAGTCTTCAGTGTCCTGCCTCAACGACTACCGTCCCGTCACACTAACATGCTTCGAGAGGCTCGTCATGAGGCACATTAAAACCCAGCTGCCCCCTCACTAAACCCACTGCAGTTTGCGTATCATCCAAACCGTTCAACAGAGGAATGCCATCGCCACCACCCTCCATCTGGCCCTCACCCACCTAGATAAAAAGGACTCATATGTTTGAATGCTGTTCATAGACTTCAGCTCAGCATTCAACACAATCATTGCCCAGCACTGGATTGGAAAGCTGAACCTGCTGGGCCTGGACACTTCCCTCTGCAACTGGATCCTGGACTTCCTGACTGGGAGACCTCAGTCAGTCCGGATCGGGAACAGCATCTCCACCACCACCACACTGAGCACTGGGGCCCCCCAGGGCTGTGTGCTAAGTCCACTGCTGTTCACTCTGCTGACTCACAACTGTGCAGCAATGCACAGCTCGAATCACATCATCAAGTTCGCCGATGACATGACCGTGGTGGGTCTAATCAGCAAGAATGATGAGTCAGCATACAGAGAGGAGGTGCAACGACTAACGGACTGGTGTAGAGCCAACAACCTGTCTCTGAATGTCGACAAAACAAAAGAGATGGTTGTTGACTTTAGGAGAGCACAGAGTGACTACTCTCTGCTGAACATCGATGGCTCCTCTGTGGAGATCGTCAAGAGCACCAAATTCCTTGGTGTTCACCTGGCAGAGAACCTCACCTGGTCCCTCAACAACAGCTCTATTACCAAGAAAGCAGAGCAGCATCTCTACTTTCTTCGAAGGCTGAGGAAAGCACAAAGACATTTACAAAAAACACTGCATCTGCAAAGCCACCAGCATTGTGGATGACCCCACACACCCCTCAAACAAACTTTTCACCCTCCTGCCATCTGGCAAGAGGTACCGAAGCATACGGGCCCTCACGGCCAGACTGTGTAACAGCTTCTTCCCCCAAGCCATCAGAATTCTCAATACTCAGAGACTGGACTGACACACACACACACACACACACACACACACACACACACATTTTTACATCTGAACAAACACATGTCCTTAGTTGCACATTAATTATTGTCACTTTATAACTGGCTGCTACCTTAATAACTGCTATGTCCATAGAACACCATCTCATAGTATGTTATGTTTAAATTTGGCATTTTTAGAAACTGTCATATTTTGCACGACTGTGTACTGGTCAGCTCTACACTGTCTCTTACTGTGTCTATTGTCCTGTTCATTGTTAGTCATTTATTGTACTGTCCCATACTTTTTTGCACACGTTTGCATGTGCACTTTATATAGGTATTTTATTTAGTCTGTGTAGTCTCATGTGGTTCTGGGTTTGTCCTATGTTGTTTTTAGGGAACATTGTCTCGTTTCACTGTGTACTGTACTAACTGTATATGGTTGAAACAACAATAAAAACCAATTGACTTGACTTAGTTTTGATTTCTTTACATTTGTGGCAGAGCCCTGACACTTATGTGTTGTTTGTTTCTGTCTTGTGTCTGGATTCAGCCACTTCAGTTTTTTTTTTTTTTTCAGTCCAGGTCTGTGTCATGTGTGAGAATACATGGCTTGCCTTTTTGGTCTTGTCATGTGTTCTCATTTTGTTGTTTTTAAGCATGTGTGCATGTATCCTGGCAACATGCACTCATGTCTATTGTTTGTGTCTGTCATTTGTGTGATTGTTAATGTAACGGAAGGCAGCTGTTAGGTAGCTGTGCAGTATGTAAACCTCACTCCCTTGGCCTCAAACGGCACACTAGCAACTGACGCTAGGGGCTGTAGCCTTTAGCTTCCTCGTTAGTGTGCCTGTTTCCCATTCCGGAGACATCCCGTTCGGAGCGGGTCAAGCAGAACTGGTTACATTAACATGAGTGCATGATGCTCTTATGTTATCCTGGCAGCATGCACTCATGTCTGTAGTTTGTGTGAGTGTCTTTGTTTTGGTTTTTCATTGTCACACAGTCCTATGTCTTGAGTGATAACCTTACCCCCTCGTATTGACCTGTTAACTTGTTGTTAGTTCCACCTGCCTCTTACCCTCCTTGTTTGCACCCTTATTTAATCTCTTATAAAATTTGTGCTCTGTCTGGGGCCAGTTTACTATGTGGAATGTTTGCTGTGTTTTTGTTCTCTGTTAGGTCCCTGTCGATCCTGTACTCTGCTTTGTGGATGTCTGCCAGTTCTCCTGCTCCTGCCCAGCCAGTAAATATGTTTGTCACCCTGGAGTGTTTTTTTCCCCTTCTGGGTAGTTTTTAAATTTTTTTTTAATAAAGCCAATTATTCACCATCCTGCATTTGGCTCCTCAATCCTAGGCATTTTCTTAACTCCTGCTCCAGTTCGGCAGGAACTGTCCTGCCATGACTCGGCCTTGGACCGTAATTCATCACATGTACAATATACAAATACAAATCAGTTATATTCAGATGCAAGGGAAAGTATAGCAGAAGAGGAATGGTATGTTTGATAAAAATAGATTAAGTGGTGTATTGCACATAATTATTAATTTTAACTGTTCATGAGATGGATAGCCTAAGGGAAAAAACTGTTCCTGTGCCTGATGGTTCTAGTGCTAAGTGCTCTGTAGCGCCGTCCATTGGGCTGGGTGAGTAAGGTCGAGAGTGATTTTTCCAGCCCTTTTCCTCACTCTGGATGTGTACAGTCCTTGAAGGAAGGCAGGGGGCAACCAATAATCCTCTCAGCAATATCTCTTCCTGTCCGGACTGGATGAGCCATTGGATTGGGAATTATGGGGAGACCTGGAGGCTTGGTCCTTCAGGAAGGTGGTAGACTGTGTCTGTGAGATCGTGAAAGAAAGGTTCCTACTTGGGCTGTGGGAACCCAATTTCGATGCCCCCACCTCCCAGCCCATTCTCCCATCTGGGTCACCGGCTGACAGAACGGCAGCGTTCCAGTCTGAATCGGGAGGAGTGCGACATGGAAAAGGGCATGGCCGGGCTGCTGAACTGCGGGAGAGTGATATTAGGGCTGGCCGGATGCACTGGTTCGAAAGAGAGAGACACACAAGGCCACGCTGCATATTTGTTTATGTTCGTTTTAAGTTTACCATTAAACTTTATTTTTACTGTTCAGCTGGTTCCTGCCTCATCCTTTAAGTTACAGTGTTAAGCCTGAAATTTAGTTTTATAATGTTGTGTGGAGTTTGTTCATGACCACTTTAACATTAAAGGATTAGACCCTTTCACTTCCATTGTAAGTGCCTCACTGGAACCCAGATAATTGATTTATTTAAACAAAAAAAAATAATAGAAGGGATGAGTCAAAATATTTTTTTATTTTTATTCCACAGATGTTGTCGATTGAGTTCAACTTGTATTGAACCTGGGATATTCTTTTAACAATTAGACTTGGGAGGACATTTACAGTTAAAAACAGCCACATGTCATCCAGCTCACCTGCCACTGAGTATGTCCTGCTTAATCTGCAGAAAATACTGGTACCTACATACAGATGAAAAAGGACAGAAGTCGTCATTATAAACTCATCCTCTAGAGCCACTGGGTTATCAATACCCAGTTGTACTGGTCAAGAAGACCTGTTTAAATAAGGAAATGCTTTACCATAAAATGTACTGCAGTGCGGTTTAGATTCAGAAGACAATTACATGTACATTTTCACTTTTTTCATTTATCAGATGCTTTTATCCAAATAAAAAAAAAAAAACATAGAAATGATAGAAATACAAGCAGAGGAAATTAATCAGAGAAAACGATATAAGTAATGCAACATATTAAATTTCTATACGTATCAGAATACTACAATTCTTAGAAGAGTCTAACTAATGACCTTATAACAACAATTGAAAGTGTAATTTTGCATTATTATGTGACCAAAAATGTCTGGACTGCAAACTGAGATTAAAATTAAAGCAAGTAAAGCAACAAATGGTTATGAGGTGTCTTTAGCATGTGAAATTTGATTCAAATGTTATGATTCAGGCAAAAGAGATACATCATCATCGTTATCACTATGATTCACGATAAATCATTATCACTAATTCAGATGATCTACAATGTTTACACTTCAGGAAATCAACCTACAAAATGGCTTAATATGGTTGACTCTGCATTTAAAACTGGAAAAGGAGAATTCATTTAAACATCCAAAAAAATTAAACTTACAATTAAAAGTGTCTCTGTGCAATAAACTTGGATATGATTAAGTATTTCACCATCAGGAAAAATAAATAAAATGTTAAAAAAAAAAATTACAAAATATCTCGCACATCACATTTAACAAATCATTTTTAAAGTCTTCATAGATTGGATGAAACATATTAGTTTACTGCAAATCTGAAATATATGCACTTACCGGGTGTATTCTTCCTGAAGTTTGTTGGGGTCACTCACAAAAAATTTTACCCGGAAATTCAGATGATGCGGGGAGACCCCTAGAATTTCAATAACCACAACACGTGTGTAAGTACAAGCTTAAGCTAAACAACAGCACAGTTTAATGGCCTGAATAAGCTGACTTACTTTTTAATTGCTTCCTTATGGGTTTATTTGGATCCAGCCACCTCTATGAAATATTGATGAGATGGAGAGATGAAAAGCAAGAGAAATTGAGATAGAGAGAAGGGAAGAAAAACCCTTACTAACATGGCAACAGTCCAACACAACCTAATGCCACTCAACAATTAAATTGGCTGTTTTCTACTGTGGGCATGCAGGGATGTACTTATCTGCCTTTACAACACAGAGAGACAAACAGTTTGTGTTCGTTGAGTAAAAACATCTTTAACTTTGATCCAGTTTCAACTGAATCAATATAACAACACGGTCATTTAAGCCAAAGATTTCTACCAGGTGAAGGTGAGGTGGTGGTGGCTAGAGCACAAGGCTGCTAATCAGAAGGTCCCTGGTTCGAACCCCACGGACACCACCATTGTGCCCTTGAGGAAGGCACTTATCTCCAGGTTGCTCCGGGGGGGATTGTCCCTGTAATAAGGGCTCTGTAAGTCGCTTTGGATAAAAGCGTCTGCCAAATGCATAAATGTAAATGTAAATGTACCAGTACATGATACAGGTATAACTTGAATTCTGATAACACACCAATGTCAATGTCATGACATGTTAATGTATTTATATATTTATTTTTGGAGTGTTTGCTCATCTGCATAAAGTTGCTAAAACGTTGTAAAGAAGATCATTTTCATGGGCAAGGAAGAGGCGAGAAACCGGCTTGACAAATAAATAATATTTTAATGAAGAACTTAAAACAAACACATAGGACAACAGACATGTCTGCTGATTAAGCTCTCTCTCTCGATCG
Source organism: Moxostoma hubbsi (assembly GCA_032164185.1). Classification (NCBI taxonomy): domain Eukaryota; kingdom Metazoa; phylum Chordata; class Actinopteri; order Cypriniformes; family Catostomidae; genus Moxostoma; species Moxostoma hubbsi. The sequence goes on along the minus strand of JAVLUX010000196.1, from coordinate 687,775 downwards.
CCGTCTGCGAGTGGCCTTTATCCCTCTTGACGGCTCAATTAGCCTGATACGGGACCGGGCGTGTGTAATCACACGCCGGTCCCACCCTCCACCGTGCCACAAACGTATTCTGTCAGATTTCAGGACAACATTTAGCAGATGTTTTAATGATCTTGAAGATTAGGAAAACATGCAAATCTGCTCTTTTCAAAAGGATAGTTACTTGTGTCCATTTACTCACCATATCGTTCCAAACCCATATGACTTTCTTTCTTTCAAGGAATAAAAGGAGAATACCTCTAAACCTGAACTGTCCTGTGTCCTAAATTCCTAAATATGAAACTATTTCAGTAATTCTGCCCATTTACAGACATAAACTTTGCTCTGAGCAAAACCCCCATAAATCCCTGAGGACAGATCAGCTCGGCTCCGGCCCATCTTTGAGTGTGACCTTTCAACTCACCGGGCTATCAGAGGAATCGTTGGCCAGGTGCAACCCAAAATAGTCTCTCTCAGTCAGCTCCAGATGCTTAAAGACAGCATCCAGCAGGATCTGACCTTGATCGTGCTTCTACAGAGGAAACATACAAAAACAAACAAACAGAAATATAGGAGAAACGTGTAAGAATAAATTTAGTTAAGTCTCTCTAAGAACATGTCCAGGTCATTTCAACCTAAAGTCAAAAGTAAAAAATAAGAAATTCTATTTTGCTCAAAGAACATAAAGACAATTTGTATGACCATTGACATTTGTGGCACTGTGACATTGTTTATGACAATTAAGTACATTACTCCCCATTTACCATTACTAAAATGTGCCTGAATGTTTTACTTGCGAGTTTGTTTGTAAATCTCATTATTCACCATGCACGATGCAACAAGTTTTCAGTGACAAGCTCTGAGTGACCAAAGCGTAGCAATTTGGTAGCAGTAAACACATATGTGTGATCATTTCTGAATAAGGGTCACCGTCTAGACATGACCGAATGAAGGTAATCAACTATAAAGTATTGCCATATCTCCAGAAAAGCCCAGGCCTTTGGCAGCTAGAAACAGTCAGACATAACAGGCTGGTTTTATAGACTATCAGATTTGTAACAGCATCCTGACAGCAGAGCTGATGCATTAGCAGTGTTTTAATTTCCCCTCATAAATTGCCCCAGGGACACAAAGACTGCATATTCTGTAAACATGTCCCTGAGAAACGCAGACTGACAGTTCAAACCACGTACACTCTTTGTTGCTCAATAAACAAAATATGGCAATATTCACATCAGTGGAATGAATGACAGACCAGCTGGGTGGGAGCAGAAACAGTCTAATGCTTCTGCTGATCTGGAGATCATAAACTCATCATGTAAGGACTCATGTCACGCATGAACCCTAGACAATCACAGGAATATGAAGCACTAATAGAATTTACATGTTGACTTGGAAACTGAAAATGAAAAATGTAATTGCATTAAAAAAAAAATACAAAATTCAAAAGTTATGACAAAATGTAATATTCAAAAGTAATAGCAATAATAATACTAATAACAATAATTTTATAAAAATGACTTTATAATAATTATTATTTATAATTATTATTATTTACATTAATACATTTAAGAAATATCACAAAATCAAGTGTACTGAATATCAGCACACTGTGACTTAACCGTAGCAACCTAGTGCCACAAATAATCATATTTTTTTCATTAATATTTTCATTTATACTGTAAAACTCTGTTGTGTAGCATTTTATTGACAAGAAAATAAATATTTTTTTGTTGAAAACTAATTCTATTTTATATGATTAAAGCTTCATGTATTAAATTGATTAAACACTGCTTTGATAACATTTTATTAAAACATAAAACATGGAATTCATAAATATAAAGTCCTAATAAAGTTTTAAGAAATCCTTTTCTGTGTGATTTCAATATAAATCAAAACATTTTGTTCACACTGTCATAATCAGTTTGATCGCATTTTTAGATTTTTGCTTTTATCATTTTAATTTTAAATTTCTGGCAGCAATTAAACTCCATACTTGGTTAAATTTAATCATGCAGCAGAACTATAGCAGCCATTCAGTTCTTGTAAAAACAAAAATTTTAAACAAAATACATTGTGGGAAATTTTAGACAAATCCAAAAAAGGAAAAAAAATTTTATTATGGTTTTGGAACCTGCTAAAACTTTTTTGTGATGTAGATAGGAGCAAAGATCCGGACCTCTGTGTTTCCTTCCCCTTCCCAAATCTCTTTGTGTAGCTGCTTCATTGAGACTACGATTTTTACACTAATTAAAGCATCTGAGAGATGATTGTGGTTGCCCTCTTGGATGAGTGTGTGTTTTCAGCAGATGTCTGAGCTAACAGTCATAACTGGAAGTGGAATCTGCCTGTGGTATTTCTAATTAAAGTGTAAGAGGGAGTTCGAGGAGATGAGATTGCCTGTGCAGACATGTGGCAGCTTGTCCAGAGACTGGAGGTCTGCAGGAAGCCTGTGAGTGTTTTAAAGACATCAGTCATCATCTACACATGGCAATTAGAGAAACAGGCATTATACACAATCAAGTCATGGATGAACACACCAAGATGTGTTAAAGGCAGAGTAGCACAGACTGTACAGTGGCCCCCAAAAATATTAAAATACCTTAAAGTTCACACTAAAATCAGTATGAAATCAAAATTGACTTTTTTTACTTAATTAATTCACATTCCTGGTCTTCAGTGCACATTTTTTCAAAAGACAAAAACAGATCTTGAAATCTTTCATCAAAATGTACTAGCTTGCTCCACCATGAAAACTACTTTCTTTTTTTGTCTGATGTCACCAAAGACCGCTTAAGGGGATAGTTCACCCCAAAATTAATGACAATTTTTATTTACTCACCATCATTCCATTCATTCATTAAAAGTGAATGGTGACTGAAGAAGTCAGCCTCCAGCATTCTGTCTAACATTGCCTTTAACTACTTATCTCCTGGGACTTTCACACACAAAAGTCTTTAGAATTTACTCTGAATGGTGCCAAAACAAAAAACATCCAGTGAGCGGCAGTTCTGTGGTAGAAATGCCTTGTTAATGAGAGAGGTCTACAGAGAATGGCCAGACTGGTTCATACTGACAAAGTCTCAGATAACTCAGATAACCACTCTGTACAATTGTAGTGAGAATGCTTTTCTGTGATGCTGGTTGAGGCTGTTATGGAAGCACGACAACAACAAACTCTGCAACACAAATAACAGCCTTCCTGTTTTCAGCATCTTGCCTCATCCTGATTATTTGCCTCTGGTCCTCCTCTTCTTCTTCCATTAGACATTGTGCTTCCATTCATATGTGCCCTTTACTCATCAAGTGTCCACTGTGCTGCCGGACTATCTAGGTCACAGAGAGGTTTGGCACAGAAATGTACAAGGCCAGAGAGCGGGTGAATACATTTTATCAATGGGGCTGTTACATGAGGACTGGCTTTCCCGGAAATGTTGGTTACAAATCAAAGAGCACCATGACGGACAAACTCCAAGTATGGCTTGATTCATTTAACAGATTAGCGGTTCAAGAGAGTCATGTTGGGGCATTGCAATGTCATTGGTTTATCGCTCCCTTTAATTAATATATGGAAATAGTTCCTCATACACAGGAAATTCCATTGGGTAATATAATTGATGGGAAAGGTTATGATAATGACAGAGATTACAAGTTGGGAAAACATTGAGTAACAAGTATGATTCTTGTAAGATCTCATTTATTTGCATCAGCATACAGGAGTAAACATCAACTCAACGTTGGCAGTAGGGAGGGTTCATGATGGTCGACTAGAGATTAGTGAGGTAGACTAGTTTATCCAAATGTTCTCTTGCTCTTTATAATCAACCTCTTTAAACCACCACCGCAAATTTTCTATCGGATTGAGGTCAGGGCTTTGTGATGGCCACACAAATACCTTGACTTTGTTGTCCTTAAGCCATTTTGCCACAACTCTGGAGGTATGCTTGGGTGTAATTGTCCATTTGGAAGACCAATTGCGACCAAGCTTTAACTTCCTGGCTGATGTCTTGAGATGTTGCTTCAATATATCCACATGATTTTCCTTCTCATGATACCATCTATTTTGTGAAGTGCACCAGTCCCTCCAGCAGCAAAGCAACCCCACAACATGATGCTGCCACCCCCATGCTTCATGGTCAGGATGGTGTTCTTCAGCTTGAAAGCCTCACCCTTTTTCCTCCAAACATAATGATGATCATTATGACCAAACATTTAAATTTTTGTTTCATCAGACCAGTGGACATTTCTCCAAAAAGTAAGATCTTTGTCCCCATGTGCATTTGCAAACTGTAGTCTGGCTGAGCAGCCTTTCAGGTTATTTCGATATAGGACTCGTTTTACTGTGGATATAGTTACTTGTCTACATTTTTCCAGTCTCTTCACAACGTCCTTTACTGTTTTTCTTGGACTGATTTGCACTTTTCACACTAAACTACGTTCATCTCTTGGAGACAGAATGCGTCTCCTTCCTGAGTGGTATGATGGCTGCATGGTCCTATGGTATTTATACTTGTGTACTATTGTTTGTACAGATGTGGTACATACAGGCATTTGGAAATAGCTCCCAAGGATGAACCAGACTTGGAGCTCCACAATTTTTTTTCCTGAGGTATTGGCTGATTTATTTTGATTTTCCCATGATGTCAAGCAAAGAGGCACCATGTTTGAAGGTAGGACTTAAAATAAATCCACAGGTACACCTCCAATTCAGTACACCTCCTATCAGAAACTAATTGGCTAAAGGCTTGACGTCATTTTCTGGAATTTTCCAAGCTGCTTAGAGGCACAGTTAACTTAGTGTATGTAAACTTCGGATCAATATAATTGTTATATAGTCAATTAAATGTTAAACATTCTGTCTATAAACAATTGTTGTAAAAAATTACTTGTGTCTTGCACAAATGTACTCCCTTGCACTAAAATTACTTTCCAAAACTACAGTTTGCTAATATAAAATAAATGTAAAAAAAAAAAAAATAGCTTTATTGACTTAAGTGTATGTAAACTTCTGACTTCAACTGTACCTGCATAACCTTTATTTATTTATTTCCAAAGGCAATGGTTCATAAGCCATGCTGAAAGTGAGATCTGCGTGTCTGCGTGTTTACTATGCACCGCTAAGAAAGAGAGAATGCTCTCTGACAAGAACAGGGAGAATACTGCGTTTATTATTTTGTCAACATGAAACAAGATTCAGTTTTGGTGCAAAGTTGAAGCAGCATTTTACAAGCAACCTTCTGCTCTCTGCTAGTAGTGTAAAGTGTGTGGAGGTGTGTCAGATGGTGCAGAGTACTGTCAGTGTCAGCACCTGATGTTTTTTGTTAACACTCGACTGGGGGGTGGGATACAGTTTATAAATTAAGCAATCTTCTTCACTGTATTACAGCCTGTACAGCTTAAAACAACTCACTTCACAACTTGTATTGGCACCCATTATTGGATATTTTACCTGGAAAATGAAGACCACACATGCCTATCCACCCAACATCACATTTTGGTAAGCACAGACCATTTTAGTGAAAGTAATGTCAACCTACTGTTGCCGATTTCACTGTGAGATAAGTTTGTAAGAAACGTGTACAATCAAGGTCAGGTGAACAGAAACCAGCCTAATTATTATTAAAAATTCTTTCAATAGTTTGTCAAGAGAATGAGATAATTATGCAGTCGACTAGTCATTTAGGCCGACTGGATGATTTTGAAAATATGTAGTTTTGCACCTAGTTGGCACTAGCACTGACTTCATGTCAGGACATAGAACAGGACATGTTCTCTATAAGGACACTTTTACACAACACATCTCTCTCAAATATCAGGACAAGGATGAACAAAAATATGTTTTTCAATGAGATGAAATGAAATGAAGCAAATGAAAGAGCTGTGGATTTGTGCTTTGCTTGTCACGTGTAGGAGTGCAGTGTTTCCCCTAGGATTTTTGTGCATGCATCCACGAGCCTGCAAGGCCAACCCATATTTACACACGTCGGTGGAGTAATAGCTTAAAATTAGATAGAAAATAGAATGGGTTATTCATGTTCACCTTGTCATGTGTGTGTTTATTTCAACAGAAAATCTAAACCTATTTAACAGAACACACATCACCACAGGGATTCAGACTAACATATGAGAGCAGTGGAGTTCTACAGATGGTGGCACCAGCAACTGATTTGGTAGCAACAAATGGAAATATAATTATTTATTGTCCTTAATAATAAAAAATACAAAATAATTAATAAGAGAAACTAGTCAAGTATTCTGCATACGATCCTACTGATTAAGTACAGTCAGCTCTTGAATTTCTCAAGCCAGATACATTTCCTCCAATCAAAGAGCAGATTCTAGAACAGATTTTACACTGAAGAAAAACTGATCGCTTGGTCCATAATAATTATTGAAAGTTGCCATAGTTCCTCCATTGTAAGTTTTAAGTGATATTTGTAACTACATTAGATCACAGGTAGTCACTGTTAAAAATGAAAAATGATTGCAAGATGCAACAATTTAGTCGCAGTCTGGAGCCTTATATTTCTACTACCTTTGCTGAAGAAGTTATCAGAGTAAAAGACTTTCTGCTAGAAGAGGTATCATGTCAGGTTTCCAGCTTCTCTGTTTTGTATGTGTACGCACTCACGAACAGCCTTTGATGGGCTGTGAATACATGCGTGTATATGGTGGGGTCCCTTTCGCTTCATACAGGTGTTCCATTTGACTGAACGCAGTATAAGCAAGCAACTGACTGGTGTTAGTTGTGTCATGAATATTAATGAACCATATGAAATGTCAATAGATAATAGTGGCGCTCATAATTCAGCAGCGGCTCCGCTCCTGAATGCATATACGGGAAACACTGTCCTGTCCTGGCAGGTCTTTATCACAGGTGCAAGTTTGTACACGAATCTCTGGAACCTTTCACCCTGATGGAATGTAAGGTATCCATCTCTTCTATAAGCACTACTTACATACTGTCAACTAGCTAGAACAGGAGCACTACGCAGATAATCTGGACAAAAATGTAAATATATAAATAAATAAAAGTTAAAAAAAAAAATTCAGTTGGCAATCACAAACAAACAAATGTCTATGACTTGCATGATTTTTTGTTTCATATGAAAAAACTCCTAATACTTTGTAAAAACTTTCTAAGTCTAACTCATCCTGCAATGTTTGTGCTGTATCAGCTTGTTGAGGTGAGATGTGCTATCACCTTCCCAAAATGAATTACTCTAGAGGGAATTGAGCCATATCTAGGGACTGGAATAACAGACTTGGGGGTGGGCTCTTTGACTTCAGCCCATAAGAAACCCCCAAGCAAACACTCAGAACACTCATGCAACCATATAGATATGTCTAGGCAACCACCCACAACACTCAAGCATCATGACAATGACTTTTGCACATGCACATTTTTCTTGTATACATTGTATAATACAAAGATTATTAGTAGTATTTAAAATTACTTTGTTACTTTTTAAAGACAAACTTACATTGGTTTTAAAAGGCTGGATAGTGTTGTCCAAAAGAAGAATGTTGCAGACCACCTCGGTGCGCTGCCTGTCACGTGCCAGCTCCGTCGCCCGGACATTGTAGGTTCTGCCTGCAGGCAACCGGAAGCGTGCGGTCATTACGGTCCAACCTGAGTCTGTAACACAAGGATATCTTCTTAAGGATGCAAAGATTTACAGCACTGGCATCATTGTAAAACTTCGTAAGAAATAATTTTTCTTCCAGTAGGTACCTTTTATAATGATAATAATTAAACACTGCAACTCAACTTTAAAAAAGAGAACACAAAATACAATATGCATGTTGCATTCAGCATGCTTTTTAAATGTTGCTATAGCTTCCACATAAAATGCAGTATGGTCAGATAAAGAAATCAACAGCTTGTTTTCAATTTCAGATTTCAGGTTTGAGTCCCTTTTTCTGAGTATAACTTTAGGGTTAATATAAAAGGGTTGTCTGATTTGGGCTTGTAATTAATGACAAAATATTTATAATAATGATTTATTATTTATGATTTTTGTTTTAATGTAACAATTCATTTTGCAAATGTGTGCACACACACACACACACACATGCAAAAAAATCTACCCACATCAAAGCATAATCCAGATGTTTGTGAGAATCAATGCAGCTTAGTGATGGGAAATCTGATTCTTTTCAGTGTTCTTTCAGACAGTTTGTTTCAATGAACTGGTCCAAAAAAAACAATTCACCAGTTATTTTACATCATCACGTAAAGACATCACTGTACATAATGCTCATAACCAAGGGTCATGGAATATATGCTCAGACACATTCAATAAAGCCATCTGTAAGAGCATATTGCAGATTATTCCATTTTATTCAATTAAACTATTATAATAATAAGTGTTTATTTTCATCAGTGTTTCATTCAATGATCATAAAGTGCATCTGGAATGCATTCACAGGGATTCACTTTTTCCACATTTTGTTATGTTGCAGCCTTATTCCTAAATGGATTAAATTAATTATTTTCCTCAAAATTCTACAAACAATACCCCATAATGACAACATGAAAGAAGTTTGTAATCTTGAAATCTTTGCAAATTTATTAAAAATAAAACACTACAAAACAAATCACATGTACATAAGTATTCACAGCCTTTGCCATGACACTCAAAATTGAGCTCAGGTGCATCCTGTTTCCTCTGATCATCCTTGAGATGTTTCTACAACTTGATTGGAGTCCACCTGTGGTAAATTCAGTTGATTGGACATGATTTGGAAAGGCACATGTCAGAGCACAAACCAAGCAATGAAGTCCAAGGACTTGTCTGTACACCTCAGAGATTGTATCGAGATACCACAGATCTGGGGACGGGTACAGAAACATTTCTGCAGCATTGAAGGTCCGAATGAGCACAGTGGCCTCCATCATCCGTAAATGGAAGTTTGGAACCACCAGGACTCTTCCTAGAGCTGGCCGCCCGGCCAAACTGAGCGATCAGGGGAGAAGGGCCTTAGTCAGGGAGGTGACCAAGAACAACCATCTCTGCAGCACTCCACTAATCAGGCCTGTTTGGTAGAGTGGCCAGACGGAAACTACTCCTCAGTAAAAGGCACATGACAGCCCATCTGGAGTTTGCCAAAAGGCAACTGAAGGACTCACAGACCATGAGAATCAAAATGCTCTGGTCTGATGAAACAAACATCGAACTCTTTGGCCTGAATGGCAAGCGTCATATCTGGAGGAAACCAGGCACCGCTCATCACCTGGCCAATACCATCACTACAGTGAAGCATGGTGGTGGCAGCATCATGCTGTGGGTATGTTTATCAGTGGCAGGAACTGGGAGATTAGTCAGGATCGAGGGAAATATGAATACGGCAATGTACAGAGACATCCTTGATGAAAACCTGATCCAGAGTCCTCTGGACCTCAAGACTAGGGCAAAGGTTAATCTTCCAACAGGACAACACCCCTAAGCACACAGCAAATATAAAAAAGGAGTGGCTATGGGACAACTCTGTGAATGTCCTTGAGTGGCCCAGAATTTAACCCAATTGAACATCTCTGGAGAGATCTGAAAATGGCTGTGCACCAATGCTCCCCATCCAACCTGATGGAGCTTGAGACATCCTGCAAAGAAGAATGTGAGAAACTGCCCAAAAATAGGTGTGCCATGCTTGTAGCATCATACACAAAAACAGGCTGTAATTGGTGCCGAAGGTGCTACAACAAAGTATTGAGCAAAGGCTGTGAATACTTGTGTACATGTGATTTTTTTTTTTTTTTTTTTTTTTAATAAATTTGCAAAGATTTGAAATAATTAATTGAATCCATTTTGGAATAAGGCTGTAACATAACAAAATGTGGAAAATGTGAAGTGCTGTGAATACTTTCCGGATGCACTGTACATCTTGGATAAGTCTCCTACATTAAAGTTTCGCACCTTAAGCTTTTTACAGAAACCATAATCCAGCTCATAAAAACTTAAAATATAATCTGCATGCACAACATTCAATAGTAAAATTAATTTACATCTCTTGACTGAAACGTTTTGCCCCCTCATTCAAGTCCTCAGTTCAAGCATGCTCATCAACAACTCATTCATCTGTTCACAGTATGTCAGAAAGAGGCAATTCTCAGTTTAGTCTACTGTTGACTCAAGAAATGTTGTAACCTGAACATTATACAGTCAAGTCATAAAAATATTTCCAGTATGTTTTATTTGTTATACTTTCAGCTGTTCAGTGAAATACACCAGAAACATACTTTCCCCCTCCCCCTAATCACATGGCACATGCATTCTAAGTATCAGCAGTTCATCGGTTCTAAGTATGTCACTTCCGAAAGAGGCGATTCTCGACTCAGTGTACTGTTCACTTGAGAACTGCTGCAAGTTACTGTTGTTGACTTGGGAATGTCAGAGAGACTGGTTAAGAGAGTAACTTGGGAGTGGACCAGTGTTGCCTCAAGACCTGAACGGTTTCAAATGATTCTGTCCAATTTGGCGAACTGGTTTAACTCATCACTGAAAAGAACGGATTCAAAAGAACGATCCATTCATGAACTAGACATCACTTGTGCAGCGTAGTCTCCTCACTCAGTAGATGGGATGCGATTTGGGACATGTTTCAGGCTCGTGTCTTTCTGGTCATATAATCAATTTAATGCCAGTTGGCCATGCCACTAATTCATTCAGGTCTAAAAATTAGATCTAATTTACTCAAGACAAACTGGACATTTTTATTTACAGCCTAAATTTTGCCTAAATACAGCCATTTCCTTAGGGTTTCTGCTACTTTTAATAGCTTTCTTGCCATTAGTAACAGTAAGCAGAACATATTTAGAGGATGGACAAAATGTAGAGGTATACAGATAAAAAAAATCAGTGCCATCACACAAAACTATTTCCAGATTTTAGCCATTCTGTTGTTCCAGTTCATCGTGCAGCTCAGGTGACTTTTTTTTTTCCTTTTAAAACAGAATGGCTTAGTGCGGTTACAATTTAGAATTTTAGTTAATTCATTGAATTACTGGTAAACTAATGACAGATTCTGGGGAACAATAAAAGCTTTGGCTGACCAAGAAACCCAAGTGTCCAAAAGAACTCAATATGTTGCAAAAAAAAAAAAAAAAAAAAAAAAAACTTGTCTTGACAATGTACTTAGTTTGCAAAATAAATTGTAATCTTGTTTTCAAAACCTTTGCCTTGCACAAGGATAACTTTCAAAGAAAAATTATTTCAGGGTGAAAGTATGCAAACACATTAAGACTATTATTGACATTGGCAATGTGCCAGCTAGCCAGTCAGCAAATTTGGCATACCACAACATGCCCGGGCACCTATAACTGGCCAGAGGACACCTGTAGGTACAGGGTGTAAAAAGGGGACATTATTCTTCCTTAACATTTTTAAAGGAACATTATTAAATATTATGCAAACAATTAGTGCCCAAGAACATGCAAGATACTTACTTAACATATTCAGATTTTAATGGAATTGAAATCTGATGGAATAATATTCAATTCCATTAATACCATTTACTAGGGCTTGGCGATAAAACAATATCAATATTAATTGCGATAAAAAAAACACGAAATCGAGAATAAGCTTTTGAGTAATTTTCGATATTTAGCCTGTGTTCTACATCTAGACATGCGTGTTGATAAAAACACTAGTAGTTTGGCTTTCTTGTCTTATGTTTCCACTGGCGCGTACCGAGCGAATGTGAGCGAGCGCTTTCAATTCCTTCCTATGTAAGCCAAGCGGCAAGCTTGGGAGGTAAATTGTCAAATTGACAGCAGCGCAGGGCAAGCGGTTCCCTAGTGTTGGGAGTGGCTTTCTGCAGATATATATATATATACTGTCATTATGATTCAAAAGGAACAGATCATCTTATAATATTCATATCCAACTGCACTCAATTGGTAAACTCTATAAAATATTGTAATATTTTCATAGAAGATCCCTCAGACACCACTGCATTGGCGGTGTCTGGGCCCCTAACACAGTTTTGTAAAGATTATTTAGACAGTATATGATTTAGTTCTCCCATTTTTTTTGTGGAAATTAATAAAAATGTGCAATGTGCAAATGTGATTGAAAATCGTGATAAATATTGATATCGAATGATATGAAAAAGAATATCATGATAAAATGTTTTGCCATATCACCCAGCCCTACTATTTACTGAAAAATAGAATACCTCAATACATGAAAATATTTTGTGTTCTATGTCAAGACAAATTAAGTGAAATATAAAAAAATTAAAAAAACATTAGGTTCCTAACACTTGCATTTAAATGGTATAATTAATGCCTGTGTAATAATTGTAGGAATAATCTCATAAATTAATGGCGACTGCCGTTGCATAATTAGCTACACAATGTAGGTATTTTTCAGATGATCACAAGTAAATTAGCCACAGTCGCTGGCATGTGTGAACTTCCCTTTATATGGTAATTACACCTTGTATTAACCTTTAGAGATTCACTTATCAATCTACATCATTTTCCACATTTCTCAGATTATCTAGGGAGATTTGTTGTGCTGAAAATCAGATGAATAGAGCAGTAGAGCAAATAATGTGTAAGATCAGTCATGTGGAAGCACTTTCACTGCTACGTTCTGACATGTGGGTGACAACCATCAGGCTGTCAACAGAATCACAGAGAATCCTGGACTCCTCTCGTGTTCATTCATAGATCTACAGTCACTCAAAGGTCACAGTGAAATATCTCTGACCTTTAAAGTACCTCACATGGATATATGGGTATTCAACCTCAAAAGTTTTTTGGAAATTAAAAATGGTAGATTCAGAAAAACAATTTTAATGCAAACTGAGATTTTCAGTTCCAATTAAAAAATTATAATAATCTCAAACTCAAAACCAATGTCTAGGAATTGTGCTGAAGGGCATTTTGCATCCACAATTTCAGAATTACAAAAGAGATCACATAAAATTGCAAAATTGACAATAACTAGAATAGACTAGCTTCCCTGGAAAGCCTATGTCTAAGCCTAACAGACCTTGAGAAATTAGTTAATCATGCATCAGTCTTGCAAGTCTCACAGCTATGATAAAAAATGTCTGAATTTCATTGAAGTCTCATTCTCACACAGACATTTCTTTTCAAATCAGAGGCATTTAAGTTAGACTATAGGCCTATCATTAACGACAACCAGCCACAGTGATCAAGTTTTAAGTAGTCTTATGCACAGATGCGTATTTGATGAAACACATGAAAATAAGAGCTGGAGAAACATCACCTAACACTCAAAAGCAAGCTTTAAAATGAACACAAAAAACACGTGGCAATTTGGAATTATTTTGGATTGGCTAGATATTGCGTTGCTCTCAATATTGATGATGTTGCACCCTTTATACAATGCAAGCAAGTGATGCATCAAAATTCTCCCATTTATAATCAACATAAACACGTTTAAATAAGAGATTTACTCTGCAGTGTCGATAGCTTATTTTTAGGGATGCACTGATATGAAAATTTGGGCCAATATTGATTTTAGCAAAAAACTGTAGGTCGATAACCATATATTGCCACTTACCTTATTAGATTCCTCCGATAGGAGGGAATCTATTGTTGTTGACAGTTTTATTATTATTATTATTATTATTATTATTATTATTATTAGATTCCTCCGGTAGGAGGGAATCTATTGTTATTGACAGTTTTATTATTATTATTATTATTATTAGATTCCTCCGATAGGAGGGAATCTATTGTAATTGACAGTATTATTATTATTAGATTCCTCCGATAGGAGGGAATCTATTGTAATTGACAGTATTATTATTATTATTATTATTATTAGATTCCTCCGATAGGAGGAAATCTATTGTAATTGACAGTATTATCATTATTATTATTATTATTAGATTCCTCCGATAGGAGGGAATCTATTGTAATTGACAGTATTATTATTATTATTATTATTAGATTCCTCCATAGGAGGGAATCTATTGTTATTGACAGTTTTATTATTATTATTATTATTATTATTAGATTCCTCCGATAGGAGGGAATCTATTGTTATTGACAGTTTTATTATTATTAGATTCCTCCGGTAGGAGGGAATCTATTGTTATTGACAGTTTTATTATTATTATTAGATTCCTCCGATAGGAGGGAATCTATTGTAATTCACAGTATTATTATTATTATTAGATTCCTCCGAAAGGAGGGAATCTATTGTAATTGACAGTATTATTATTATTAGATTCCTCCGATAGGAGGGAATCTATTGTTATTGACAGTTTTATTATTATTATTATTATTAGATTCCTCCGATAGGAGGGAATCTTTTGTTATTGACAGTTTTATTATTATTATTATTATTAGATTCCTCCGATAGGAGGGAATCTATTGTAATTGACAGTATTATTATTATTATTATTATTATTATTATTAGATTCCTCCGATAGGAGAGAATCTATTGTTATTGACAGTTTTATTATTATTATTATTATTATTATTATTATTAGATTCCTCCGATAGGAGGGAATCTATTGTAATTGACAGTATTATTATTATTATTATTATTATTATTATTAGATTCCTCCGATAGGAGGGAATCTATTGTAATTGACAGTATTATTATTATTATTATTATTATTATTATTAATAGATTCCTCCGATAGGAGGGAATCTATTGTTACTGACAGTTTTATTATTATTATTATTATTATTATTATTATTATTATTAGATTCCTCCGATAGGAGGGAATCTATTGTAATTGACAGTATTATTATTATTATTATTATTAGATTCCTCCGATAGGAGGGAATCTATTGTAATTGACAGTATTATTATTATTAGATTCCTCCGATAGGAGGGAATCTATTGTAATTGACAGTATTATTATTATTATTAGATTCCTCCGATAGGAGGGAATCTATTGTAATTGACAGTATTATTACTATTATTATTATTATTATTAGATTCCTCCGATAGGAGGGAATCTATCGTTATTGACAGTATTATTATTATTATTATTATTATTAGATTCCTCCGATAGGAGGGAATCTATTGTAATTGACAGTATTATTATTATTAGATTCCTCCGATAGGAGGGAATCTATTGTTATTGACAGTTTTATTATTATTATTATTATTAGATTTCTCCGGTAGGAGGGAATCTATTGTTATTGACAGTTTTATTATTAGATTCCTCCGATAGGAGGGAATCTATTGTAATTGACAGTATTATTATTATTAGATTCCTCCGGTAGGAGGGAATCTATTGTTATTGACAGTTTTATTATTATTAGATTCCTCCGATAGGAGGGAATCTATTGTTATTGACAGTATTATTATTAGATTCCTCCGATAGGAGGGAATCTATTGTTATTGACAGTTTTATTATTATTATTATTATTATTATTATTATTATTATTATTATTAGATTCCTCCGATAGGAGGGAATCTATTGTAATTGACATTATTATTATTATTAGATTCCTCCGATAGGAGGGAATCTATTGTTATTGACAGTTTTATTATTATTATTATTATTATTATTATTATTATTATTATTATTATTCTCCTTGAGCCCCAATATCTCAAAAAGTCACTGGTCAAAAATTTTCTAAATTGGCACATTGATACTCCATGCCAACGGGTACCCCCAAACCAAGAATGGCCCACATTTGCCCATAGGTGGCGCTACAGGCCACGCCCCAAAAAAATATTTTCAAAGTCATGGCATTTCCAAGCCATTTGTCCAATTATTCTCAAACCTGGTGTACATGCCTCATTTCTCATGGGGAACAAAAAAGCCTCAAGGACCCATAACTTCTGCCCTAATGGATTTTCCTGTACAGTGAAAATTTGCCAAAACCTACAAAACTCTTCTTCTCCTGAACCGTAGCTCCAATATACTTGAAATTTGGTACGCATGTGTAGAATTGATGCCTTTGAAAACGTTACTTAGCAAAAATGAATACGATATAAAATGGCTGAAAGGGGCGTGTTTATGTAAATGTCCACATTTAATCAATATATATGTCAATATATCAAATGTAATTTTGACCCAGGGTTTTTCAAACCTAACATTCTTCAAGATAACATCCCTTTGAAGTACTGTGCAAAGAATTGCCCACATTCGCCCTTAGCGGTTCGCTACAGGCCACGCCCAAATGTCACATTTTCAAAATGATGGCATTTTCACCACAATTTTCGAAATATTCTAAAACTTGGTATACTTGCCTCATTTTTCATTGGGAACAAAAAAGCCTCAAGGACCCATAAGGTACGATTAAAAATGGCTGAAAGGGGCGTGTTTATGTAAATGTCCACATTTAATCAATATATAAGTCAATAAATCAAATGTAATTTTGACTGAGGGATTTTAAAACTGACATGCTTCAAGATAACATCCCTTTGAAGTACTGTGCAAAGAATTGCCGACATTCGCCCTTAGCGGTTCGCTACAGGCCACGCCCAAATGTCACATTTTCAAAATGATGGCACTTTCACCCCAATTTTCCAAATATTCTAAAACTTGGTATACTTGCCTCATTTCTCATTGGGAACAAAAAAGCCTCAAGGACCCATAACTTCTGCCCTAATGGATTGTCCTGTACAGTGAAAATTTGCCAAAACCTACAAAAGTCTTCTTCTCTTGAACCGTAGATCCAATTGACTTGACATTTGGTACCCATGTGTAGAATTGATGTCTTTCAATTTGTTACTTAGCAAAAATGAATACAATACAAAATGGCTGAAAGGTGCGTGTTTATGTAAATGACCACATTGCCTCAATATATTAGTGTCAATAAACCAAATGTAAATTTGATTGATGGTTTTTCAAACCTAACATGCTTCAAGATGACATAACTATGTTGGCTTGAGAAAGCCAACATATTGTTATGTTACATACATTTATTATTATTATTATTAATAATACTATTTTACTTACTAAAATTTCAACAACCTCACCTCTAAGAGCTTTAATGCTATAAGTACCCAACTTGCCACAGACCTGGGGACTGTTCTGAAGTTTGCTGCTATGTCTTTTTTTACCTGATGCGACTTAAGCTTTTTATATAAATGACGATCAAAAATGTAAAAAATCCCATTGATTTACAATGGCTGAGCAAAAATGCCCCCTCTACTGGATCAATACGGTCTACAAGTAAAATCCCATTCACTTACATTGGCTGAGCAAAGAGGCTCCCTCTGCTGGTGTAACTCTGTCTACCAAATGCACTTTTACTGGAGAAATCTCTCTAATGGAGCAATTCTGGCTACTAGTGGGTGGAGCTCCCGACTTTCTCAGCCAGAAGAATTTTGCCTGCGTTTGCACAAAGGTATGTCAATTGTGTGTGTTTAATGCTTGACATTTGGAACATTCACGCGATTTTATACTATTCATCTCAACAAATGGTAAAACAACTCATATAAATGTTTTCGAGCAGTTTGTGTGAAACAGCGATAATCGTCGCGTCTAACGCACGAGCCCCGATGAGAGTTACTGCACAAGGTCAGTGAGATGTATTTTACTGCTTCCCAGTTTGAATATTCGAGCGATTTTACACTATTCAACTCAACAAATGGCAAAACAACTCAAATAAATGTTTGTGAGCAGTTTTGTGTGAAACCGCGAGATGCGTCGCGTCTAACGCACGAGCCCCGATGAGAGTTACTGCACAAATAAGGTCAGTGAGATGTGTTTTACTACTTCCCAGTTTGAATATTCAAGCGATTTTACACTATTCAACTCAACAAATGGCATACAACTCAAATAAATCGGGAATCATTATTGAATTCTGGCATTATTACGGGGGTCAACAATGGCGCTGTAATGTCCTTTCAGATGCATTGTTCTAAACAGCGGAAAAAACTTAAACAAAATACTGCGTCATTTTTGCCCATTCAGATACATGGAAGAGATCATTACAAACTATAAAAGGTCTACTTTTATTTGTGTACACTTACAATACAACAAAACCTTGAGCTTTTGTAAAATAACGAAAATAAACAGGGTAAATCG
Organism: Moxostoma hubbsi; assembly: GCA_032164185.1. Classification (NCBI taxonomy): domain Eukaryota; kingdom Metazoa; phylum Chordata; class Actinopteri; order Cypriniformes; family Catostomidae; genus Moxostoma; species Moxostoma hubbsi. The sequence goes on along the minus strand of JAVLUX010000196.1, from coordinate 669,772 downwards.
AATCTGTCTTTGCGATAATCTGTCTGATACACGTCAGAAAAATCAAGTGAAACTCCGCGAACACTTATCACACAAACATGAAACATATGTCTAAAGAAAGAAGGGATGGACGGATCGATCCTAAAGTATCAATACTTCCGAGAATGATGTTTCATCTGCGTGTTCTCTGACAGCACGCGATAGTGACGCGATCTAATTTTTACTCGCGTCTTCAATGCGAGCAATGTTTGTCTGTTGTATGTGTTTTTAACACTTTCCTGTTTGAACTTTCAAGCGATTTTACACCATTCAACTCAACAAATGGCAAAACAACTCAAATAAATATTTGTGTGAAACAGGGAGCAGCGTCACGTCTAACTCACGAGCCCCGATGAGAGATCGCATTCGCTTCTTCTTGCGTTTGAACGGACACTTTCATACAACCATACATGATATATTGTCTGTTTTGTCTCAAGTGAACATAAACAGTTGATGAAGAAATCGCGAATCTAAATCTAGTATCAACACTTCCGAGAATGACTATCAGCGTTGTGTCTGACAGCGCGAGGCGATCTCATTTTTACTCGCATCTTCACGGAGGTTTGTCGGTTGTATGTAGTTTCACAATCTCAATCAATTAATCTCTGAAATGAATACAGATGTAACAGCACGAAAATAATGAGACTTCACAGTTCTCAAAAGATTAAACTCAATGAAACAAGCCGCACAGACTGTGCCTTGAATGAAATGCGTTTAAAATCCTCTTAAAGAGACAGTAACAATTTTCCAAGTAAATAAAAAGTAGGCCTACAAATGGTTTTTACCCCAAAAATAAATTTCTCTCATCGTATACTCACCCTCATTCCATCCCAGATGTGTATCATTTCCTTTCTTCTGGTGAACACAAATGAAGCTTTTTAGAACATTATCTCAACCCTGTTGGACCTTTCAATGACTTGAATGGTGATCAGAACTCAGAAGCTACAAAAATCACATAAATGCAGCATAAAAGTAATCCATACCACTCCAGTGGTTTAATCCATGCCTTCAGAAGTGATATTATAGGTGTGGGTTAGAAACAGACCTATATATATATATATATATATATATATACTTCAAGATGACATCACTCTGAAGTACTGCGTAAAGAATATCCCACATTCTCCCTTAGGGGGCGCTACAGGCCAAGCCCAAAATTCCCATTTTCTGGTCAAAAATGTTCTAATTTTGTATATTGATACTACAGACCAACAGGAATCCACAAACCAAGAATGGCCCACATTCGCCCTTAGGGGGCGCTACAGGCCACGCCCTAAATTCCCATTTGCTGGTCAAAAATGTTCTAATTTGGTACATTGATACTACAGGCCAACAGGAACCCACAAACAAAGAATTGCCCATATTCGCCATTAGGGGGCGCTACAGGCTATGCCCAAAATTCCCATTTTATGGTCAAAAATGTTCTAATTTGGTATATTGACACTACAGGCCAACAGAAATCCACAAACCAAGAATGTCTCACATTCGCCCTTAGGGGGCGCTAAAGGCCATTCCCAAATTGCAATTTTTTTTTTTGTCAAAAACTTTCAAATTTGGTACATTGATACTACAGGCCAACAGGAACTCACAAACCAAGATTGGCCCACATTCACCCTTAGGGGGCGCTATAGGCCATGTCAAAAATTCCCATTTTCTGGTCAAAAATGTTCTAATGTGGTACATTGATACTGCACGCCAACAGGAACCCACAAACCAAGAATTGCCCATATTCGTCATTAGGGGGCGCTACAGGCTATGCCTTAAAGTCCTATTTTTTGGTCAAACATTTTCAAATTTGGTACATTGATACTACAGGCCAACGGGAACCCACAAACCAAGAATGGCCGACATTCACCCTTAGGGTGCGATATAGGCCATGTCCAAAATTCCCATTTTCTGGTCAATAATAATGTTCTAATTTGGTACATTGATACTACAGGCCAACAGGAACTCACAAACCAAGAATTGCCCGTATTCACCATTAGGGGTCGCTACAGGCTATGCCCCAATGTCCCACATTGAAAGTGATGGCATTTCCACCCCATTTTTTCAGTTCTTCTGAAACTTAATGTACATAACTCATTTCTCATTGTAAACAAAAAAGCCTCCAGGATCCATAAGATCCCGGCATCATGGATTTTCCTGTACACTGAAAATGTTTAGTTTAGGATTCAGACAGAAAGACACGTTTTTTGAATATCTTCATTGGGAGAGTTTAACCCCAACCCTCTACTGAACAATTTTAAATGATTTGCCATTTTGAGGAGGAATCGCATTGCTGCTTGCAGCTATATTTATTATTATTATTCTTCTCCTTGAGCCCCAATATCTCAAAAAGTCACTGGTCAAAAATTTTCTAAATTGGCACATTGATACTCCATGGCAACGGGTACCCCCAAACCAAGAATGGCCCACATTCGCCCATAGGTGGCGCTACAGGCCACGCCCCAAAAAAATATTTTCAAAGTCATGGCATTTCCAAGCCATTTGTCCAATTATTCTCAAACCTGGCGTACATGTCTCATTTCTCATGGGGAACAAAAAAGCCTCAAGGACTCATAACTTCTGCCCTAATGGATTTTCCTGTACAGTGAAAATTTGCCAAAACCTACAAAACTCTTCTTCTCCTGAACCGTAGCTCCAATATACTTGAAATTTGGTACGCATGTGTAGAATTGATGTCTTTGAAAACGTTACTTAGCAAAAATGAATACGATATAAAATGGCTGAAAGGGGCGTGTTTATGTAAATGTCCACATTTAATCTATATATATGTCAATATATCAAATGTAATTTTGACCCAGGGTTTTTCAAACCTAACATTCTTCAAGATAACATCCCTTTGAAGTACTGTGCAAAGAATTGCCCACATTCGCCCTTAGCGGTTCGCTACAGGCCACGCCCAAATGTCACATTTTCAAAATGATGGCATTTTCACCACAATTTTCGAAATATTCTAAAACTTGGTATACTTGCCTCATTTCTCATTGGGAACAAAAAAGCCTCAAGGACCCATAAGGTACGATTAAAAATGGCTGAAAGGGGCGTGTTTATGTAAATGTCCACATTTAATCAATATATATGTCAATAAATCAAATGTAATTTTGACTGAGGGATTTTAAACCTGACATGCTTCAAGATAACATCCCTTTGAAGTACTGTGCAAAGAATTGCCAACATTCGCCCTTAGCGGTTCGCTACAGGCCACGCCCAAATGTCACATTTTCAAAATGATGGCACTTTCACCCCAATTTTCCAAATATTCTAAAACTTGGTATACTTGCCTCATTTCTCATTGGGAACAAAAAAGCCTCAAGGACCCATAACTTCTGCCCTAATGGATTGTCCTCTACAGTGAAAATTTGCCAAAACCTACAAAAGTCTTCTTCTCTTGAACCGTAGATCCAATTGACTTGACATTTGGTACCCATGTGTAGAATTGATGTCTTTCAATTTGTTACTTAGCAAAAATGAATACAATACAAAATGGCTGAAAGGTGCGTGTTTATGTAAATGACCACACTGCCTCAATATATTAGTGTCAATAAACCAAATGTAATTTTGATTGATGGTTTTTCAAACCTAACATGCTTCAAGATGACATAACTATGTGTGCTTGAGAAAGCCAACATATTGTTATGTTACATACATTTATTAATATTATTATTATTAATACTATTTTATTTACTAAAATTTCAACAACCTTACCTCCAAGAGCTTTAATGCTATAAGTACCCAACTTGCCACAGACCTGGGGACTGTTCTGAAGTTTGCTGGCATGTCTTTTTTTACCTGATGCGACTTAAGCTTTTTATATAAATGACGATCAAAAATGTAAAAAAATCCCATTGATTTACAATGGCTGAGCAAAATTGCCCCCTCTAATGGATTAATACGGTCTACAAGTAAAATCCCATTCACTTACATTGGCTGAGCAAAGAGGCTCCCTCTGCTGGAGTAACTCTGTCTACCAAATGCACTTTTACTGGAGAAATCTCTCTAATGGAGCAATTCTGTCTACAAGTGGGTGGAGCTCCCGACTTTCTAAGTCAGAAGAATTTTGCCTGCGTTTGCACAAAGGTATGTCAATTGTGTGTGTTTAATGCTTGACATTTGGAACATTCACGCGATTTTATACTATTCATCTCAACAAATGGTAAAACAACTCATATAAATGTTTTCGAGCAGTTTGTGTGAAACAGCGATAAGCGTCGCGTCTAACGCACGAGCCTCGATGAGAGTTACTGCACAAGGTCAGTGAGATGTGTTTTACTGCTTCCCAGTTTGAATATTCAAGCGAATTTACACTATTCAACTCAACAAATGGCATTACAACTCAAATAAATCTTTGCGAGGAGTTTGAAAACGGGAATCCTTATTGAATTCTGGCGTTATTACGGGGGTCAACAATGGCGCTGTAATGTCCTTTCAGATGCATTGTTCTAAACAGCGGAAACAAAATACTGCGTCATTTTTGCCCATTCAGATACATGGAAGAGATCATTACAAACTATAAAAGGTCTACTTTTATTTGTGTACACTTACAATAACAACAAAACCTTGAGCTTTTGTAAAATAACGAAAATAAACCGGGTGCGCCGAATCTGTCTTAGCGGTCTGATCCACGTCAGAAAAATCAAGTGAAACTCCGCGAACACTTTTCTTCAATGAACACATCTTCAATGCGAGCAATGTTTGTCTGTTGTATGTGTTTTTAACACTTTCCTGTTTGAACTTTCAAGCGATTTTTACACCATTCAACTCAACAAATTGCAAAACTGTTTATGTGAAACAGCGAGCAGCGTCACGTCTAACTCACGAGCCCCGATGAGAGATCGCATTCGCTTCTTCTTGCGTTTGAACGGACAATTTCATTCAACAAAATGTCAAATTACATGATATATTGTGTTGTCTGTTTTGTCTCAAGTGAACATAAACAGTTGATGAAGAAATCGGGAATCTAAATCTAGTATCAACACTTCCGAGATTGATTATCAGCGTTGTGTCTTACAGCACGCGCTCCGTGAGGCGATCTCATTTTTACTCGCATCTTCACGAAGGTTTGTCTGTTCTATGTGTTTTTAACACTTCCCTGTTTGAACATTCACGCAATAAATAATGAGACTTCACAGTTCTCAAAAGATTAAACTCAATGAAACAAACTGTGCCTTGAATGAATGCGATAACCATCTCTTAAAGAGACAGAAACAATTGAGCTTTCGTCCTGAACATTGACATTCCAAGTAAATAAAAAGTACAAATGGTATTTACCCCCAAAATAAATTTCTCTCATCATTTACTTACTCTCATTCCATCCCAGATGTGTATTATTTTTCTTTCTTCTGGTGAACACAAATTAAGCTTTTTAGAAGAATATCTCAACACTGTTGGACCTTTCAATGCACTTGAATGGTGATCAGAACTCAGAAGCTACAAAAATCACATAAATGCAGCATAAAATAATCCATGCCACTCCAGTGGTTTAATCCATGCCTTCAGAAGTGATATTATAAGCATGGGTTAGAAACAGACCAATATATATGATTAAAAAAAATTGTATTTAAAAAAAAAAAAAAAAAAAAAAAACAGAAAAAGAACTCTTAAGAGAGAAGTGCGCTTCTGAAAGACAAAGTAGCGATTTATAGTTAAAAAACGACTTAATTAATGATCTGTTTCTCACCACTTCTCATTTACTTACAACAGAGCTGATATATTCTTCTAAACATCTTCATTCAATTTCAGCAGAAGAAAGTCATACACAGCTGGGACTGCATGAGGGTGAGGAAATGATCAAATATCCCTTTAACATTCACTTATTTTTACAAAGCATGCAATGAAGTCTTAGGACAAAATGAAAATCTTAGTGAATGACGTATGTGGTATAATGACATGGAGAGCTTAAATAATTTTCAATTTATTGCATTTATTTAATATTTTTGCTGTGATCTTGTTTTATTGTTATCATCAAGTTCCAGTCTTGGTTCAAGGTTCGGTCTTTCTTAAGCCAACATCAAAGTTTGTCTTGACTTTTTTTTCTAGTTCTGAAGTACTACACAAAGAATGGCTCACATTCGCCCATAGTCGCTACAGGCCATGCCCAAAATTAACATATACTGGTCAAAAATGTTCTAATTTGGTACATTGATACTACAGGCCAACAGGAATCCACAAACCAAGAATGGCCCACATTCGCCCTTAGGGGGCGCTACAGGCTATGCCCAAATTTCCCATTTTATGGTCAAAAATGTACTAATTTGGTATATTGATACTACAGGCCAACAGGAATCCACAAACCAAGAATGGCCCACATTCGCCCTTAGGGGGCGCTACAGGCTATGCCCAAATTTCCCATTTTATGGTCAAAAATGTACTAATTTGGTATATTGATACTACAGGCCAACAGGAATCCACAAACCAAGAATGGCCCACATTCGCCCTTAGGGGGCGCTACAGGCAATGCCCAAATTTCCCATTTTATGGTCAAAAATGTACTAATTTGGTATATTGATACTACAGGCCAACAGGAATCCACAAACCAAGAATGGCCCACATTCGGCCTTAGGGGGCGCTACATTTCCGCCCAAAATTCCCATTTTCTGGTCAAAAATTTTCTAATTTGGTATATTGATACTACAGGCCAACAGGAACCCACAAACCAAGAATGGCCCACATTCACCCTCAGGGGGCGCTATAGGCCATGTCCAAAATTCTCATTTTCTGTTCCAAAATTTACTAATTTGGTACATTGATACTACAGGCCAACAGTAACACTGAAACCAAGAATGGTCCACATTCACCCTTAGGGGGCGCATCAGACCATGCCCAAATGTCATTTTTTCAAAGTGATTGTATTTTCACCCCATTTATTTAGTTCTTCTGAAACCTGGTGAACATACCTCATTTCTCATTGTAAACAAAAAACCATCCAGGATCCATAAGGTCCGGCATGATGGATTTTCCTGTACACTGAAAATGTTTAGTTTAAGATTCAGACAGAAAGACTTGTTTTTTGGATTCCTTCAATGGGACGGTTTAACCCCAACCCTCTACTGATCAATTTTAAATGATTTGCCATTTTGAGGAGGAATCGCATTGCTGCTTGCAGCTATATTTATTATTATTATTATTATTATTCTCCTTGAGCCCCAATATCTCAAAAAGTCACTGGTCAAAAATTTTCTAAATTGGCACATTGATACTCCATGCCAACGGGTACCCCCAAACCAAGAATGGCCCACATTCGCCCATAGGTGGCGCTACAGGCCACGCCCCAAAAAAATATTTTCAAAGTCATGGCATTTCCAAGCCATTTGTCCAATTATTCTCAAACCTGGTGTACATGCCTCATTTCTCATGGGGAACAAAAAAGCCTCAAGGACCCATAACTTCTGCCCTAATGGATTTTCCTGTACAGTGAAAATTTGCCAAAACCTACAAAACTCTTCTTCTCCTGAACCGTAGCTCCAATTGACTTGAAATTTGGTACGCATGTGTAGAATTGATGTCTTTGAAAACGTTACTTAGCAAAAATGAATACGATATAAAATGGCTGAAAGGGGCGTGTTTATGTAAATGTCCACATTTAATCAATATATATGTCAATATATCAAATGTAATTTTGACCGAGGGTTTTTCAAACCTAACATTCATCAAGATAACATCCCTTTGAAGTACTTTGCAAAGAATTGCCCACATTCGCCCTTAGCGGTTCGCTACAGGCCACGCCCAAATGTCACATTTTCAAAATGATGGCATTTTCACCACAATTTTCTAAATATTCTAAAACTTGGTATACTTGCCTCATTTCTCATTGGGAACAAAAAAGCCTCAAGGACCCATAAGGTACGATTAAAAATGGCTGAAAGGGGCGTGTTTATGTAAATGTCCACATTTAATCAATATATATGTCAATAAATCAAATGTAATTTTGACTGAGGGATTTTAAACCTGACATGCTTCAAGATAACATCCCTTTGAAGTACTGTGCAAAGAATTGCCGACATTCGCCCTTAGCGGTTCGCTACAGGCCACGCCCAAATGTCACATTTTCAAAATGATGGCACTTTCACCCCAATTTTCCAAATATTCTAACACTTGGTATACTTGCCTCATTTCTCATTGGGAACAAAAAAGCCTCAAGGACCCATAACTTCTGCCCTAATGGATTGTCCTGTACAGTGAAAATTTGCCAAAACCTACAAAAGTCTTCTTCTCTTGAACCGTAGATCCAATTGACTTGACATTTGGTACCCATGTGTAGAATTGATGTCTTTCAATTTGTTACTTAGCAAAAATGAATACTATACAAAATGGCTGAAAGGTGCGTGTTTATGTAAATGACCACATTGCCTCAATATATTAGTGTCAATAAACCAAATGTAAATTTGATTGATGGTTTTTCAAACCTAACATGCTTCAAGATGACATAACTATGTTGGCTTGAGAAAGCCAACATATTGTTATGTTACATACATTTATTATTATTATTATTATTAATACTATTTTACTTACTAAAATTTCAACAACCTCACCTCCAAGAGCTTTAATGCTATAAGTACCCAACTTGCCACAGACCTGGGGACTGTTCTGAAGTTTGCTGCTATGTCTTTTTTTACCTGATGCGACTTAAGCTTTTTATATAAATGACGATCAAAAATGTAAAAAAATCCCATTGATTTACAATGGCTGAGCAAAATTGCCCCCTCTAATGGATTAATACGGTCTACAAGTAAAATCCCATTCACTTACATTGGCTGAGCAAAGAGGCTCCCTCTGCTGGAGTAACTCTGTCTACCAAATGCACTTTTACTGGAGAAATCTCTCTAATGGAGCAATTCTGTCTACTAGTGGGTGGAGCTCCAAGCCAGATGGATTTAGCCTGTGTCTGCACAAAGGTGTCAATTGTGTGTTTAATGCTTGACATTTGGAACATTCACGCGATTTTATACTATTCATCTCAACAAATGGCAAAACAACTCAAATAAATTTTCTCGAGCAGAAACGTGAAACAGCGAGACGAGTCGCGTCTAACGCACGAGCCCCGATGAGAGTTACTGCACAAAGGTCAGTGAGATGTGTTTTACTGCTTCCCAGTTTGAATATTCAAGCGATTTTACACTATTCAACTCAACAAATGACAAAACAACTCAAATAAATATTTTCGAGCAGTTTGAAATCGGGAATATTGAATTCTGGCATTATTACGGGGGTCAACACTGGCGCTGTGATGTCCTATTAGATGCATTTTTCGAAACAGCGGAAAAAACTTAAACAAAATTCTGCGTCATTTTTCCCAATTCAGATACATAGAAGAGATCATTACAAACTACAAAAGGTCTACTTTTATTTGTGTACACTTACAATAACAACAAAACCTTGAGCTTTTGTAAAATAACGAAAATAAACAGGGTGCGCCGAATCTGTCTTAGCGATCATATGTCTGATACACGTCAGAAAAATCAAGTGAAACTCCGCGAACACTTATCACACAAACATGAAACATATGTCTAAAGAAAGAAGGGATGGGGGCGGATCGATCCTAAAGTATCAATACTTCCGAGAATTATGTTTCATCTGCGTTGTCTCTGACAGCACGCGCTCCGTGAGGCGATCTCATTTTTACTCGCATCTTCACGGAGGTTTGTCTGTCGTATGTTTTTTAACACTTTCCTGTTTGAACTTTCAAGCGATTTTACACCATTCAACTCAACAAATGGCAAAGCAACTCAAATAAATGTTTTTGCGCAGTTTGTGTTAAACAGTGAGTCGCGTCTAACGCACGCACCCCGATGCGAGATCGCTTTCGCTTCTTTTTGCGTTTGAACGTACAATTTCATATAACAAAAGTCAAACTTTATGATATATTGTGGAGTATGTTTTGTCTCAAGTGAACGTAAACAGCTGATGAAGAAATCGGGAATCTAAATCTAGTATCAACACTTCCGAGAATGATGTTTCATCTGCGTTGTGTCTGACGTACAGCACGCGCTCCGTGAGGCGATCTCATTTTTACTCGCATCTTCACGAAGGTTTGTCTGTTGAATGTGTTTTTAACACTTTCCTGTTTGAACATTCACGCAATAAATAATGAGACTTCACAGTTCTCAAAAGATTAAACTCAATGAAACAAACTGCACAAAATGTGCCTTGAATGCACAGCACAGTGCCTTAAAGAGACAGTAACAATTGAGCTTTCGTCCTGAACATTGACATTCCAAGTAAATAAAAAGTACAAAAGGTATTTACCCCCAAAATAAATTTCTCTCATCATTTACTTACCCTCATTCCATCCCAGATGTGTATTATTTTCTTTCTTCTGGTGAACACAAATTAAGCTTTTTAGAAGAATATCTCAACCCTGTTGGACCTTTCAATGCACTTGAATGGTGATCAGAACTCAGAAGCTACAAAAATCACATAAATGCAGCATAAAAGTAATCCATACCACTCCAGTGGTTTAATCCATGCCTTCTGAAGTGATATTATAGGTGTCTTGAGCCCCAATATCTAAAAAAAGTCACTGGTCAAAATTTTTCTAAATTGGCACATTGATACTACAGGCCAACAGGAATCCACAAACCAAGAATGGCCCACATTCGCCTTTAGGGGGCGCTACAGGCCACGCCCTAAATTCCCATTTGCTGGTCAAAAATGTTCTAATTTGGTATATTAACACTACAGGCCAACAGGAATCCACAAACCAAGAATGGCCCACATTCGCCCTTAGGGGGCACTACAGGCCACGCCTTAAATTCCCATTTGCTGGTCAAAAATGTTCTAATTTGGTACATTGATACTACAGGCCAACAAGAACCCACAAACCAAGAATTGCCCATATTCGCCATTAGGGGGCACTACAGGATATGCCCAAAATTCCCATTTTCTGGTCAAAAATTTTCTAATTTGGTATATTGACACTATAGGCCAACGGGAATCCACAAACCAAGAATGGCCCACATTTGCCCTTAGGGGGGCGCTACAGGCCACGCCCTAAATTCCCATTTGCTGGTCAAAAATGTTCTAATTTGGTACATTGATACTACAGGCCAACAAGAACCCACAAACCAAGAATTGCCCATATTCGCCATTAGGGGGCGCTACAGGCTATGCCCAAAATTCCCATTTTATGGTCAAAAATGTTCTAATTTGGTATATTGACACTACAGGCCAACAGGAATCCACAAACCAAGAATGGCCCACATTCACCCTTAGGGGGCGCTACAGGCTATGCCCAAATTGAACATTTTTTTGTCAAAAACTTTCTAATTTGGTACATTGATACTACAGGCCAACAGGAACCCACAAACCAAGAATTGCCCATATTCACCATTAGGGGGTGCTACAGGCTATGACCTAATGTCCTATTTTCTGGTCAAACATTTTCAAATTTGGTACATTGATACTACAGGCCAACAGGAACCCACAAACCAAGATTGGCCGACATTCACCCTTAGGGGGCGCTATGGGCCATGTCCAAAATTCCCATTTTCTGGTCAAAAATTTTCTAATTTGGTACATTGATACTGCAGGCCAACAGGAACCCACAAACCAAGAATTGCTCATATTCGCCATTAGGGGCACTACAGATTATGCCTTATTGTCCCATATTCAAAGTGATGGCATTTCCACCCCATTTTTCAGTTCATCTGAAACTTAATGTACATACCTAATTTCTCATTGTAAACTAAAATGCCTCCAGGATCCATAAGGTCCGGCATCATGGATTTTCCTGTACACTGAAAATGTTTAGTTTAGGATTCAGACAGAAAGACATGTTTTCTGGATTTCTTCATTGGGAGGGTTTAACCCCAACCCTCAACTGATCAATTTTAAATGACTTTCCATTATGAGGAGTAATCGCATTGCTGCTTGCAGCTATATTTTTGTCATTGTTATTTTGTTGCAAAAGGTGTAAAAGATTATTTACTGTTCTAAAAATAAATAATTTAAATGTAACATTAGGATCTGTTGAACACAACAGGCCAACATTTTAAAGAGAATCAGTGAAAGATACATACAAGATAAAAAAATTAAAAAAAAAGACTAAATATGAAAACAATATTTATTTCCATTTTGTAGTTTTAAATGCAGCATTTTATGGATTAGTTAATATTGCAATTTAAATAATTCAGCATTAATGGATATCATACCGATATCTCAGAAGTCAAAGTCTGCTGGTTTTAAAGCATTTTGAATGGTTTCCCTAGTCTATAGGTAAGTGCCGCTTTAACAACTTTCAATTCCATTTGTGGCTTTTTTTTTTTTATAATTAATTTTGAATTGTGCATTTGAATTCAGAGTCTTTAGAAAGTAAGTTACTAATTCATTATAAATAAAACATTGGTTTTAGCCCTACAACTTTTGCAGTGCAAAAAGTGCACAATGGTGTTAAAAAAAACAATACAAAGCGAACAGGAAACTAAAGACGGATAAAGTTTACAAATGCAAGACAGCTGCTATGTGCAGTGTTTAATGTCCTTGTGTTTAATGTCCTTGCTGTGGCATAATTCCTAACTTCAGCTGAGAACTCAAGTAAGCAAAAAGAGAAAACTGCACCTTTAATTTTTTACAATAGTCCATTCCAAAAACATCAGCTTTAAAGCATTTTAAGCACACGAACGGAGCACAAAAGTCAGCAAGCATGGCAGCAGCCGTGCAGCCCATATATCCTGTAGCTCAGTCCCTCCTATGCAAGGTAACCTTTACACATCAACTTATCAAATGAACATGCTTGAATAGGCTTCCATTACATTTAACATAACTCATCCTGGCCATCCACATTTATAACATGAGCAAAATCCCTGAGCTTTGGGGAACTTAATGTTGGTATAAGACAACAATTAAATGTAAAGTCTATAATTTTGCACCAACAGCAGAACCAACATAATTGAAAATCAGGTTACTCAAACATTCCTCTCATATTCCATTGCTCAAACAAATAGGTAGTTCCACCCCAAACTCATGCTGTTTGTTAAGACAGAAGTTGAATAGACAAACTTCTTCAGGAAATAAAATTGAGTAGCCTATATAGTTGACAGGACATTAAACTGGGGAAGGAGATTTTTACCTAAGAAAATAAATCAAATAGATTTAAAGACCTAATTAAAGTTGAATGACTTTTAGTCAATGCCTGTTATCTTTGAGACCATCTTTATACTTGCTTAAAACTAAATGTTGACAAAAATGTCACTTTTAGCAGATATACACATTTAAAATATACAGCCTTTCTCTTCAGGAAAAACGGTCCAAAACTACTGACAACTCATCTTGTACTACACATATTTTTGTCCAATCAAATGTTCTCTAGTATGAGACTACTGCCCACTTGCAAGTAGCAAATCATGGTTCATGGCTGTGACACAAGTAAATTCTATTCGCTATTTAGGTTCAATAAAAGTTAAGCTCAATCGGCAGCATTTGTGGTATATTATTGATTACTACAAAAATACATTTTGACTTAACCTGCCTTTTCTTTAAAAAAAGAATTATAAATAATCTAGGTTCCAATGATGCACTTATAATGGAATTAAACGTTTAAATACTCACTGTATCAAAAGCATAGCCACAAGACATAACCAATATGCGTTAACCTGATATTAGGGTGATAAAGTCAATTACTTGCTTTTCTGTATAAATTATAGCCAATTTTACAACTTAATTGCCATTAATTTCGAAAAATCCTAAAATTATTGCAAAAATTGTGATTTAAACCACTTTACAGCTCAAATAATAAAGTAGTTTTATCAAAAGAATTAATGTAAGTGTAAACTCTTCAGAAATTGTCCCCATTCACTTCCATTGTTGTTGCCTCATTTTGTGGTATTTAGGAGAAGGACGAGTCATAATATGTTTTTTGTGGTAATCAACATTATGGAACAAAAACATTTTTTATTAACTTTAATTCAGTAAAACTTATAAAGAGTTTTTGTCTTGTTTTCCACATATTCTCTAAAAGGAAGTCTAAAAATCGTATACAGGTGCTGGTCATATAATTAGAATATCATCAAAAAGTTGATTTATTTCAGTAATTCCATTAAAAAAGTGAAACTTGGATATTCATTCATTACACACAGACTGACATATTTAAAATATTTATTTCATTTAATTTTGATGATTATAACTGACAACTAATGAAAACCCCAAAATCAGTATCTCAGAAAATTAGAATATTGTGAAAAGGTTCAATATTGAAGACACCTGGTGCCACACTCTAATCAGCTAATTAACTCAAAACACCTGCAAAGGCCTTTAAATGGTCTCTCAGTCTAGTTCTGTAGGCTACACAATTATGGGGAAGACTGCTGACTTGACAGCTGTCCAAAAGACGACCATTGACATCTTGCACAAGGAGGGCAAGACACAAAAGGTCATTGCTAAAGAGGCTGGCTGTTCACAGAGCTCTGTGTCCAAGCACATTAATAGAGAGGCGAAGGGAAGAAAAAGATGTGGTAGAAAAAAGTGTACAATCAATAGGGATAACTGCACCCTGGAGAGGATTGTGAAACAAAACCCATTCAAAAATGTGATTCACAAAGAGTGGACTGCAGCTGGAGTCAGTGCTTCAAGAACCACCACGCACAGACGTATGCAAGACATGGGTTTCAGCTGTCGCATTCCTTGTGTCAAGCCACTCTTGAACAAGACACAGTGTCAGAAGCGTCTCAAGCTTCTGTTTAAGCCTGGGCTAAAGACAAAAAGGACTGGACTGCTGCTGAGTGGTCCAAAGTTATGAAAGTAAATTTTGCATTTCCTTTGGAAATCAAGGTCCCAGAGTCTGGAGGAAGAGAGGAGAGGCACAGAATCCACGTTGCTTTAAGTCCAGTGTAAAGTTTCCACAGTCAGTGATGGTTTAGGGTGCCATGTCATCTGCTGGTGTTGGTCCACTGTGTTTTCTGAGGTCCAATGTCAACGCAGCCGTCTACCAGGAAGTTTTAGAGCACTTCATGCTTCCTGCTGCTGACCAATTTTATGGAGATGCAGATTTCATTTTCCAACAGGACTTGGCACCTGCACACAGTGCCAAAGCTACCAGTACCTGGTTTAAGGACCATGGTATCCCTGTTCTTAATTGGCCAGCAAACTCACCTGACCTTAACCCTATAGAAAATCTATGGGGTATTGTGAAGAGGAAGATGCGAAACGCCAGACCCAACAATGCAGAAGAGCTGAAGGCCACTATCAGAGCAACCTGGGCTCTCATAACACCTGAGCAGTGCCACAGACTGATCGACTCCATGCCACGCCGCATTGCTGCAGTAATTCAGGCAAAAGGAGCCCCAACTAAGTATTGAGTGCTGTACATGTTCATACTTTTCAGTTGGCCAACATTTCTAAAAATCCTTTTTTTGTATTGGTCTTAAGTATTATTCTAATTTTCGGAGATAAAGAATTTTTGATTTTCATTAGTTGTCAGTTTTAATCATCACCATTAAATGAAATAAACATTTGAAATATATCAATCTGTGTGTAATGAATGAATATAATATCCAAGTTTCACTTTTTGAATGAAATTACTGAAATAAATCAACTTTTTGATGATATTGTAATTATATGACCAGCACCTGTATGTTGCTTCTCGGGTAAATGTATTTTGTTTTAAGTAGGCTATATTTAGATATTTTAAAACATTAAATATTGTATTCAACACTCTCCAATAATACATTTTCTTCTGCAGTATAGCTACTAATGTAAAAGTACGTTGTTTTAGATATTATTTTAGAAAAACAAGCCAAAAAAGACTGATCAAAAACTTTGATGCAGTATATAATAAACTAAGATTACACTCTCTCCCCTTCACGTGACTCATAGACGCAGCGCTGACCGCACAGAGAAATGCCATTTTGTAGTTTGTTTATGATGCACTTCCTTATTATTTGAACTTTAATAAAGGATGCATTAAAGATATGTCAGGTTGTTTGCTTTTTAGATGGTGTGACATGCAGGTTTTGCTTAAGTTGAATGCCAGATCCGGCTCTGCTTTATTTCAAGATCACAGTGTTTCTGTATTCCCTTATTTTGCATCTGGACATGTGTTTTCTTCCTCTCCTCAGTCAGGCGCAAGCTGTTGTGCTCCTCTTTCGCGTCATCATTACAGTTTCATATGATCTCGTTACATTTTTTTAATTGACAATTTTTTATTGTCGACGTTGTCGATAATGTCGTGTGGCACGGTGGAGGGCGGGACCGGCACGTGGTTACGCACACCCGGTCCCGTATTAGGCTAATTAAGCCGTCAAGAGGGATAAAGGCCACTCGCAGACGGCGATCGAGAGAGAGAGCTCAATTACGGACGTCCGTTATCTTATGTGTTTGTCTTTTGAGTTTTCCATTAAACCTATTATTTATATGTTAAGCCGGTTTCTCGCCTCTTCCTTCCCGGGTTTCGGCACCAATGTAAAGAAGTTCAAAGTCACGGGCAAGGAAGAGGCGAGAAACCGGCTAATACGGGACCGGGCGTGCGTAACCACGTGCTGGTCCCGCCCTCCACCGTGCCACATGTCGACTAATCATTTCAGCTCTATTCTGAACTATTAGCACAATTCCTGTTGTAACGTTTTGGCAGTCTTTTGTGGATTGTTTGTTGAAATTAAAGCACATCTGCCTGCCTGCCTCCCTGTTTGTCTGTTAATGATCTGTATGATGATCATTAAAGCTCTCCACCATTATTATTAATCTCATTTCTAAATGACAAGGATTCTGCAATGTATATTAATGTTCCAGTGGCATGCCTTTGTAAGGCGGTCAAATTTAAATGCAAATTCACTTCAATATGCGTTTTTAAACGTTGGTCTTATAAACTTTAATATGGCATCAACAAAACAAAGCACTCCTGCATGAGATGCTGAATAAACTAAAACGCAACGGCCAAAGACGTTTGTCCAGCACAGTGTTTTACAAAATGCAGGGTGCAGCCAAGATTAGCTAGGAGTATAACAATCTCTGTTCAATATTTTAATAGCCACCGATGCTACCAGAACGAGATTCCTGCACGAGATTCTGCACTGTTTTTAATCAAAATACCCCTCTTTATGAGATATTAAAGCAAACACAGCCATTAATGTATAAGCAGAAGGGACAAATTCTTCAAAATGTTAGATCTGTGTGATGTCTAAATGTATATAAGCTGCATGCTGTCTGTTACTGGCATTTAGGCATTCTTACTGCATCAAATCATTATTAATGTAAATATAATAATGACAGTTAAGAGTGTCAAATATTTAAGTACACTGTAATGAATTGCTGTAAAAATTACATCATGATTTTACAGTAAGCTGGCTGTTTTTCAATAATACAGTAGATTGCTGTGAACAGCAATGCATTCTGGTGGCACGCAGCAGTTTATTGGACCGTTGAATCACATGTACAGCATACTGCAGTAAATTTCAAATGTACAGAAAGTTGGGGGCCTTAAGCACATAAATAGGTCATTTTGCGCAAATTAATCTAAAAGCGCCAAATTTGGCACAGATGTAGCTCAGGTCATACCGAAATGATTTAGCTAGGGCGCCGGAGCCAGCGACCCTCGGGGCCAAGATGGCGTTCAAATCCAATATGGCCGCTGCCCGAAAAGGGTTCCGGCTATAACTTTTGAACCTCATGAGTTACAAATACAAACTTGATATGTTTTTCAGCTTAATTGATCATGAGAAACACATAGGAATGTTTATATTTATGACCCAGTATATCTGGACCCCTTGACCCTCCAATTCCAATATGGCCGCTGTCCAAAAAAGCAGTTTGGGCTGTAGTATGGGGCCTTACACCCCATTGTTCGCGCAAATTCATCTACAAGCACCAAATTTGGCACAGATAGAGCTGAGGGCATAATGAAATGATTTAGCCAGGGTGCCCGAGCCAGTGGTCCCTGAGACCAAGATGGCGGCCAAATCCAATATGGCCGCCGCCTGAAAGGGATTCGGCTATAGCTTTTGAGCCAGATGAGATACAAATACAAATTTGATGTCTATTTTACCTTTTTTGACCATGGGAAACCCATAGGAATACTTACATTTATGATTGGGTATATCAGGACCCCCCAAAATCCATAAATTCAATATGGCCGCTGTCCGAAAAAGGGTGACCAGCTACAGAACTACACAACACTACTGAAAACAAAAAAAAAAGGAAAAAACTAATATATCCCCTGTGGGCGACAATCTGAAAGCCAGGATAATTTGTCCGCCGAGAGACTGAACAGGGGAAACTAATTGCCAGACGCGCTTGCTTGCTCAATGAACCTGAATCCACAGACTGCGTTTTGTAGATTTATTTGTATAAGAAAATGAACAAGCTTGTGTATCCAATACATTTCATAGTAATTGTTTCACTGGTATACGAAATGGTGTCCAAACGGCATTAACAAGAGTGTTCTACAGCGGTCAACAAAATAAGACTTTCCCCGTCACCCCCTCTCTTCCTCACGAACCCCACAGGTGAGGAGATGATATAGTCTCATTTCCTGCACCACCACCAGGTGCCTTAATTACCGTAAATAACCAAAAGAATGTGTTCATAAAATAAACAATACCAGGCTCTTACATTCCGGCCCCTAATTATTACAGCTATCACACAGTAATAATTACATATACATTACACATGCAGGGGAAGGAAAAATAAGTAAAAATTATTAATAGTCCATCATAAAAATTGGGCCAATCTTCGGGCTTCTCTCAGAAGAAAAAAGTCAAAAAATAGTCCAGTCAATTCAGTCAAAAGTCAAGTACGGTAATCAGGATTCAGCTGACTCCTGAAGAAGGCAGATCTTGGTCACGGGCCTGCATATATGGTTGGTTTGGGTCTTGATCCAGACTTGTCTCACGAGTCCTCTTCTGTCTGGCAGCACTTCAGTAATCCTTCCGATGATCCAGGAGTTGCGGGGCGCAGAATCATCCACTACAAGAATTATGTCTCCGGGAATGAAATTCCGCTTAATCTTGGTCCATTTTTGTCGTTCCTGCAATTGTGGTAAATACTCCTTAGTCCACCTTTTCCAAAACAAGTCGGCCATGTATTGGACTTGCTTCCATCTTCGCCGTGCATAGATGTCCTCTTTCTGAAATAGTCCAAGAGGTAAACATGGTTTGGTTTTGAGAAGCAGAAGGTGGTTCGGAGTTAATGCTTCCAAATCGTTGGGATCTGTCGATTCCTTGGTGATGGGTCTACTGTTGAGGATTGATTCCACTTCACAGAGCACTGTGCAGAGTGCTTCCTCGTCCAGACTTTGTGTCCTTAAAGTAGAGTTAAGGACCTTTCTAACAGAACGAATCAACCTCTCCCATGCTCCTCCATGATGTGATCCAGTGGGAGGGTTGAAGATCCATTTAACTCCTTTTAACAAGAGTGCATCATTGATCTGTTCCAAGTTCCATCCTTCAATGGCTCGTCTCAATTCACGCTCTGCGCCGACAAAGTTGGTGCCATTATCTGACCGCAACTCTTTAACCTGTCCTCTTCTTGCGATGAAGCGTCGCAATGCATTAATGCAGGAATCTGTGTCCAATGATGAGGCGACTTCAATGTGTACTGCTCTTATCGCCAAACACGTGAAGATAACTCCATATCTTTTTACAAGACTCCTACCACGCTTGACCTCAAACGGACCAAAGTAGTCAACTCCGACATGACTGAAGGGAGGTTCTTCAGAAGAAACTCTGTCTTCAGGCAAATCTGCCATCTGCTGTTGACCTGCAGCTCCATGTAGCCGCCGACACACCACACATCTTGCCAAGATCTTCCTTATGGAACCACTAACACCAGGGATCCAGTATCTCTGGCGTAGTCTTGACAACATGTGATTTCTACCTCCATGGCCGACCTCTTGATGAATATGTTGTAGAATGAGGTCAGAGATATGAAGATCTTTAGCTAATATGGCAGGATGTTTCGACTCTTCAGCCATGGCAGCCTTACTTAGCCGTCCTCCAACTCTTAACACACCATCTTCCAAAATTGGATTGAGTTTGTATACATGGCTGTTTCTTTTTACGCCTTCTCCCTTTTGGAGGCAGGAGAACTCTTCTGAGAACCTTTTTCTCTGACAAAACATGATTATTTCAATTTCAGCTTCTCGGATCTCTCTCAATGAAAGATAACCACCGCAGGGCTTATTCTTGAAATCACACATGTCCTTGGTGAGGCCATCTGCCTGTTGAGTTGCATTTGACACAGACCGGGTAAGACATCCAGTGACCTCCTTCGTTCTTCTGAGATTCAGAAACAAAGCCTTGAATCTTAGGACCCAGCCCATCACTCTTATTAGGCGTGTCCAAGATGAGGTACGATTGATCAAACAAGTCATGGTGTCATTTTCATCCCCAATTGTAGAGACTCCAATTGCAGCTGACACCCTGACCTCCCGGTCTCCGGGTGGAAGCTCCTGCAATTCATCTGGGTTATCAGGCCAGTTTTCTTCTGATTGTAAGAGAAATGAGGGACCAGAAATCCAAGTTTTGTTATTTAGGAATGGTTCTGCCTTCGCACCTCTGGAGGCAAGATCTGCGGGATTGTGTGCAGTGTTCACAAATCTCCATTGAGATGCATCGGAAACCTTGAGAATCTCTGAGACCCTATTGGCCACAAAGATTCGAAATCTTGAAGTTTCATTCTTAATGTATTTTAATACAGAGGTACTATCTGTCCAAAACACAGAGTCTTGAAGCTGTAGTCTTAGCTCCTTTCTCCACAGTTTGTCCATACGAGCTGCTACAACAGCAGCTATCAACTCCATACGTGGGATAGTCACAGGCTTTAAAGGTGCCACCCTGGATTTTCCCATTATGAAGGCGCTGTGTATCTGAGAGTGTTCATTACGCAGAAGCAGATAGGTAACAGTACCATATCCTTCCTCACTTGCGTCGGCGAAATGATGCAACTGAGCAGTGGCTACTTCTCCAAAGTTCCGAGGTTTTAAACATCTTCTGATGCTGAAGCCTTCCAACTGATGTAACTCCTTCAACCAGTCTATCCATTCCTGGGCAACCGCTACTGGTATGAAGTCATCCCATCCTAGCCGGCTCCGACACAGATCCTGGAGAATTCTTTTAGCAATAAAAACCACAGGAGCTAGGATCCCCAGAGGGTCGTAGAAAGAGCTGACGGTTGCCAGGATCCCTCTGCGGGTCAATGGTCTCTCCTGAATAGCTATGCTGAACATAAAGGTGTCAGACTGGATGCACCAACGCACTCCCAGTGCCCTCTCAACAGGTAGTGAGTCATGGTCCAGATCCAGGTCTTTAACTTCCTTTGCTCTCTCCTCCTCAGGTATTGAGGCCAACACACTGCGACTGTTGCTTATCCATTTCGTTAGATGAAAGCCACCCATGGCACAGATTGCTTTGAGGCCCTTATAGAGGGATATAGCTTCCTGTTCTGAGGCTACAGAAGCAAGGCAGTCATCCACGTAGAAACTGTACATGATGGTCTCAATCACTTGCCGGCTAAAGAAGTTGTTGTTGTCTTCTGCACACCTTCGTAGAGCAAAGTTAGCGCAGCTCGGAGAAGACGTTGCCCCGAACAGATGAACAACCAACCTGTACTCCTCCAAACACTGACTGAGGTCTCCACTGGACCACCAAAGAAATCTCAAAAGGTCTGCATCCTCCTCTGGAACTTGAACCTGATGAAACATCGCCTCAATGTCAGACATCAAAACAACTGGCTCTTTCCTGAACCTGGTCAGGACTCCAATCAACGTACTAGTCAAGTCGGGACCACTCAGGAGTTGTGCGTTGAGCGATGCGCCTTGAAATGATGCTGCACAATCAAAGACAACTCTGATCTTTCCTTTCCTTGGATGGTATACCCCATGGTGTGGGATATACCAAACTCTTCCATCACTGCGTTCCAGATCCGTGGTTGGCACTCTCTCTGCATAGCCACTGGATATAAGGTTATTCATAAAGGCAGCGTAGTCCTTATGGAATAATGCATCTCTGATAAACCTTCTCTTTAGGTTAAGGGTGCGTTGTTCTGCAATGTTACGGTTGTTAGGCATGCTTACCTTTCTGTCCTTCAGAGGTAAAGCAATACTATAATGGCCATCAACTAATTTCACAGTACTGTTAGCCATTTCTAAGAATCTACAATCATCCCTTGAAAGTCCTAGCTGTTCCTCATGACTGCCCTCTGGAAAGTCTGTCTTGAACTGTTGTTTCCAGAGTTCATCAAGTGTTACAGCAGAAATTCTGTTGATGGTAAATGCAGGTTGATACACACCAGGTTCATCACAACATTCTCCACCAAGGGGTCCATTTACCGTCCAACCAAGCATAGTCTTGATGGCATAGGGCCCTTCGTCCACACTCCGGATGATTTCAAGTGGTTCCAAAGCTCTGGGTACGTTCATGCCTATCAGAAGCTCCACATCTGTATCTATCTCAGGCAAGTACACATTTTTCAAATGAGGCCATTTATGCAAATCCTCCTGTCGTGGGATGTTACTCCTATTCACAGGCATCCTAGGTTGTGTGAAGATATCTGGCATTTCACAATACCAGCCACTGTCCAATCCAGTCACTTCCAAGTCCGTCACGATACAACTGTCCACAATTCTCTCTTGACCCATGGTGCGCAAAAGAATCTTTGTTTTTCTCCCAGAGAGATTCAATCTATTCATCAAACCCATTGTGCAGAAGGATGCTGAACTGCCCTGGTCCAAAAAGGCATAGGTCTCCACTGTCCTTTGCCCACTCTTTGATTTAACCTTTACTGGTACGATGGCGAGCTTGAAATCTTGTTCTCCGGCCCCAGTAAGACCACTGGTTTGGACTGCAACCAAAGAACTGCCCACTGCACTCTCTGAGTTGCTCTTACCCTTCTCTGCATCTGCTCTCTTGTCCTTGTGGTGGATGTGAAGCATACTAGGGTGCCTTGAGCCACATATTTTGCAGGAGAGACGTTTCCTGCACTCCTTACTGATGTGACCAGTACACAAACAGCCAAAACAAACTCCACTCCTTTTCAGGAAATCAATCTTCTCACTTTGAGCTCTCTTCTCCAACAGAGTACAAAACTCCAGCACGTGTCCACCTTTGCAATACAGGCAAGTCCTTTCAGGTAAATGTCCATCTTTAACCTTATGTTCTGTTAGTATCTTTTCAACTGTAGTAGCGGCAGTGGCAAAGCTACTTCCCTTAGCCCCTGAGCGAAGCGATCTTGTCCTGCCGCTTTCTTTAGTTGCCACCAACACTGGTACGTCCTGTAGATTTCCAAACACAGGATCGGTCATGATCTTCACTTGACGCTCCAAAAAAGTCACAATATCAACAAAAATAGCTCTCCGTCGATGCGTTTCCTGGATGCCACATGACACTGTTCGCCACTTATCTCTTATTTTGTAGGGTAATCTTTTAATCACGGTAATCATTATGGCAGGTGTATTCAATTCACACAAACTATGAACCTCATCCATGGCATTGCAACATCCACGCAAAAACAGACTGTATGCATGTAAAGCCTTTCCATCTTCTGGTTTAATCACTGGCCACGAAGAGACCCTATCCAAATAGGCAGATGCTATCATATGCTCATTTCCAAAGTATTCATGCAGTAAAGTCTTTGCCTTTGCATAGCCTGAGCCATCAGTCAAATGTTGACAGCTCCTGACAAGTTGTTGTGGTTGCCCCCTGGTATGCTGTTCAAGAAAATGCAGGCTATCTTCAGCATTATCAGTCTTTTCCTCAATTACTTGTTCAAAAGACCGCATGAAAGCATGGTACTGTAGAGGGTCGCCATCAAATATTTGGATATTTCTTTTAGGCAGCGATAAAAGACATTGCTGATGCACTAGCATTGATGTTATCTCATTCTGTTTTTTCATTATAGACAACATGTGGTTCTGGTCACTGTTAGTGTTTGTGGAAAAGGACGTATGGACATCTCCATGATGAGACGCTGGAGGCGTTGTTGTATTTCTTGAAATTGTGCTCTGTCTCATATGCTCTAAGGGCCTCTGCTGGATATGGATGGTATTGCCTGCTCCTTTCGGTTTTTGCCTCCCAAGCTGTAAATCCACAATTTTCATTGCTGGTTTTCCCTTTTCATTCTTTTCAAGTTGTGGAACAAAAGTATCAGCATCAATGTCAAGAGTTTCAACCGGTTTTCCCCTTTTCTTAAAATATGACTCCATGCCATTAGATCGATGAGAAACGGCACTCTGCACACCAGATCCAGAGGTCCTTAAAACATTCAATTTAGCCACTGATGCAGCAATATCAGCTTTAAGCTGAAGTTGTTCCTTTTGTTGTCTTAGTTTCTCTTCCTGCCCCTCAAGAGAATGTTTTTCCTTCAGCAAACTTTGACGGGCAAGCAGAGCCGCCATTTCAGCCTCTGCTCTTAGACGTGCAGATGAAGTAGTAGAAGCATTTGATTTTGAACCTTGTTTTCTACTGCTTAGGTTTGATATACTGTCACATGGCAATATGTCATCCTGGTCATCATGTTGAGAAGATGGATGCCGTTGTCCCCTTTTTACATCATCATGAATCCCAATTTCATCCCTTAACAACACTTCCTGGTCACACTCAACGTTAGGAGATAGCTCTGAACGAGGCCTGTTGGTTTCTGAAATCCACACTCTGGCATCATTAAAAAACCCTTGGCTGTATTCAGTAATGCTTGTGAACCATGCCTTTTGTCTCTCCTGTTCATCAGGAGGAATTAAAGGCATCAAGGATGTGTGCAATGCAGTGGCATTTTCAGACAATTGCAGCAGGACATCAAACTGTGCTTTAACTTGTGAAGCATTTTGATCATCTCTCATAAGCTCTTTGAGAGACAATATCTGGCTCTTTAATTTGCCTACTTCCTTTTTACGCTGTTTTTGAATTGACTCAATCCTGCTTGCCAGAGCCTTTTCAGTCAGAATGATTTTTCTTCTCTCCATATTAGATGAAGTTGAACCAGCTCTTGACCCACTCATCTTGTGCATACATACAGATGTAACTGAACATCGCAGTATGAGTCCAACGTAAAACCAGCGACACCAATAGCCACAGCGATTACATGCAGGCACGATATAATAACCAACGCGTTGAAGCCACACCACACACACATAAGCCAGCTGTTCGCTCCAAACACAAAGACGATCCGCGGCAATCGACCCGTTTCAAACAACAGCAACACCAAACTTCAAGTGGCAGTAACCCGTTCAAACTACCGTCCAAAAACAAGCCATAACAGTACGAAAAGCAGGTTACATACCACTGTTTGTGTGCGATGCCCTCGCGCTGCCGCCGTTCTCCAGCATATTCAGATGGATCCGTGTGTGTGATCTCAAAGGCCGATCCCGTATCACCGTGAGTGAATAACGGCCTCTCGTTTGCGTGGTTTCTTTTCCAAGTTTATCGTGATTTTGTTGACAAATGTGGGCGACAATCTGAAAGCCAGGATAATTTGTCCGCCGAGAGACTGAACAGGGGAAACTAATTGCCAGACGCGCTTGCTTGCTCAATGAACCTGAATCCACAGACTGCGTTTTGTAGATTTATTTGTATAAGAAAATGAACAAGCTTGTGTATCCAATACATTTCATAGTAATTGTTTCACTGGTATACGAAATGGTGTCCAAACGGCATTAACAAGTGTGTTCTACAGCGGTCAACAAAATAAGACTTTCCCCGTCACCCCCTCTCTTCCTCACGAACCCCACAGGTGAGGAGATGATATAGTCTCATTTCCTGCACCACCACCAGGTGCCTTAATTACCGTAAATAACCAAAAGAATGTGTTCATAAAATAAACAATACCAGGCTCTTACATCCCCATTGTACAAACACTGCATGTACACACTATCCCACACATACAAACATGGACACACTGTCCCACACATACAAACACAGACACACTGCCCCGCATACAAGAACACACTGTCCCGCACGCACACACACACGGACTCACTGTCCCGCACGCACACACACGGACACACTGTCCCGCACGCACACACACAGACACACTGTTCCGCACGCACACACAGATACACTGTCCCTCACGCACACACAGACACACTGTCCCGCACACGCACACTGTCCCACAAACTATAGATATATTGAAGAGACAATAAAATAGCACAAAAAACTAATTGTATCTATCATCCCTCTATCCGTCTCTAACTGTATCTATCATCCTTCTATCCATCTCTAACTGTATCTATTATCCCTCCATCAGTCTCTAACTGTATCTATCATCCATCTATCTGTCTCTAACTTTATCTATCATCCCTTTTTAAAATGTATTCATTTTTTATAATGCAAGTAATTTATTGTCCTCTTTGTCCTCCGACTCCATGGACCATCTGATGGATCAGGATCAGGACATGAAACTGGATTTGAAATGGTTTTATGATGACCATGTTGATCAACTTATGTTTATATTTCTGTATTGATTGAACTGCCATGTTGGCAAATATGGTTGTGCAAATATATGCTGTGAAGTGAATAAAAAAAAAAATTTTAATGTACAAAATTAACTTTGCATTGTTTTTAGGACCATGTTCTCACATAGTGTCCATTAATGTATGTGAATGTGAAAGTCATATTTTACAATTTGTGCAGTTTTTCAAGATTTATCAATACATTGCAAATATTTTTTTTTCATATATGTTTTGTGAAATAATAACTGAATTAAGTTATTATACAACATAGATGGAAAAACGTATGCAATTAATAACTAGTTTAAATTTTAAATTCAACTGCCAGTAATGGACATTCAGCAAAATATACTGGACATACAGTATTTTATGCATTTCCTCCAAAAATTGTAAATTCACAAACTCAAGTAATATACTGTACAAATTACAGCATTAAACTGCTAAGAGCATCTGGTAAATTAATGTATAGTTTTAAAAATACAGTATTTTTCAGTATTCTATAATTACAGTAAATTAAATTACAGTAAGGTCACAGTAAAAATTACAGTAACTGGATGGTAGCCCTGCCTGTTTTTTGTTTTTTTACAGTGTTGTAGTTTAGCATTAAATTACTTTGTTTTTATGTTATATATTTTTTTAAATGTTTAATTACTGTTGCTGTAAGACTGCTTAATCTGTTCTCTATTTAATTACTGGCTCTTGAATAATTCCTTTAAAAATTATGCAACAGTAATTAAACAACTGCGTCCAAATGCTTTAGCTACCTGGAGATCAGTCTTTCACAACACAAGGTGGAATACTGGCCCACTCTTCTTTGCAGAACTGTTTTAGTTCAGCCACATTGGAGGGTTTTCGAGCATGAACTGCCCATTTAAGGTCCTGTTACAGGATCTCAATTGGATCTCAATTGGGTTCAAGTCAGGACTTTGACAAGGCCACTCCAAAACTTTAATTTTGCTTAATTTAAGCCATTCAGAGGTGGATCATTGTCTTGCTGCATAATCCACTTGCGCTTGAGCTTCAACTCACGGACTGATGACTGGACATCCTCCTTTAGGATTTTCTGGTAGAGAGCAGAAGGCAGATTAAGGCTTCCCTCAATTATTCCAAGTCGCCCAGGCCCTAAAGCAGCAAAGCATCCACACACTGCCACTACCATGCTTGATCGTAGTTATGATGTTCTTTTTGTGTAATTCTGTGTTCTATTTACACCAGATGCAACCTAAAACAGTTACACTTCAGTCCACAGAACATTCTACCAAAGGCCTTGAGGGTTAAGGTGTGTTTTGGGAAAATTCAGACAAGCCTTAATGTTCTTCTGGGTTAGCAGTGGTTTTCACCTGGTCACACTTCCATGGATGGCATTTTTGGCAAGTGTCTTTCTGTTAGTGGTGTCATGAACAGTGACCTTTATTGATGTGAGAGAGGCCTGCAGTTCCCTCTATGATGTCCTTGGCTTTTTTTTTACTTTCTGGATGAGTCGTTGCTGTGCTCTTGGAGGAATTTTGGAAGGTCGGCCACTTCTGGGAAGGTTCATTACTGTGCCAAGTGCTCTACATTTGTTGATAATGGCTCTCACTGTGGTTAGTTGAAGTCCCAGAGCCTTTGAAATAGCTTTGCAACCATTCCCAAACTGATGTATTTCAATCACATTTTTCCTAAGCATTTCAGGAATTTCTTTCGACCTTGGTCTGGCAGTAATCAGGCGTGGGCATGTCCAGCTGAACCCCATTATGAAGGCAGTTATATAGATTTGGGGATTTAGTAACTAAGGGGGGCAGATACTTTTTCAACAGGATAACTTTTTTTGCTTCAATAAATAACATTATCATTCTAAAACTGTATTTTGTGTTTACTTAGATTACCTTTGTTTTATGTTAGATTTTGTTTGAATTTTTGGAACAGTTTAGTATGAGATATACACAAAAACAGAAGAAATCAGGATGGGGCAAAGACTTGCTTATACTTAAAGAGTATACTGTAAATCCCAATTCATCCTTGACATAAAATTTTAGTGTAGAGTCTACACAAATGGTCAGAAATCTCAAAACAATATAAAAATGGTATGTTCACTTTACACAAAAACACGTATGTTAGTTTGACATATTTTTTTTAATGTTAAGTCAACACGTTTTCATTTTTGAGTTAACTGTACTAAGATTTATTAAGCACATTTACATTTTACATTTATTCATTTGGCAGACACTTTTATCCAAAGCGACTTACAAAAGAGGAAATAACATAAGCGAATCATCTTAAGGAGACAGTGGTACGAAAAGTGCCATACTACAAAGTTTCTCTATCATCAGAATAAGACACATATAGCCTAATGTGCTCAAGTTCAATTAAAAACAAATACATTGTGCACTTAGCAAATAATTTAACAGTCTACTGAACACAAAAAAAAAATTGTTTTATGTAGTGATTTTGTTACTCAATAAAATGAATATTTCATTCACTTCACTTAAAATTATATTGTTATACTGTGGGGCGGCTGTGGCTCAGGTTGTGGGGTGGCTGTGGCTTAGGTGATAGTGTGGGTTGGCCACTAATCACAGGGTTGGCTGTTCGATTCCTGGCCCACATGACTACACATACCGAAGTGTCCTTGGGCAAGACACTGAACCCCAAGTTGCTCCCAATGGCAGGCTAGCACCTTACATGGCAACTCTGCTGTCATTGGTGTGTGAATGTGTGTGTGAATGGGTGAATGAGAAGCAGTGTAAAGCGCTTTGTATACAGCTAAGGTTAAAAAGGTGCTATATAAGTGGAGACCATTTAAAATCTTTAAGTAGAAACAACACCTAAATTTGTGTCAAGTGTACTCAAAACATTAATGTTACTCTGCTGGACTAATCTAAAAGTTTAATGTGCAAGCCGTTTCCACAAATAATTTAAGTAGAGTGAGCGAGTTGGTATTTACAGTGTATAATGCATTATAACACAAGCAACATCCAATTTTAATGCAGCAGAATCTAATGAAGGTAATCGAATAATTGCTGTCATGCAAAAGCAGCATAGTGTAAACAGTCAAATGGCTTCATGATGTGATCATATTATAAGTGGTCTTTGCCTGCTTTAAGTTACAAAAGAAATATCGTCTTATACAGCTGTAACAAACTTTTAACATCCAATGCATTACAAGTCAAACTTATACAATTTAAGTTATTTAAAAAATAAGTCTCCAAATAAGATGCACAAACATTAAAATTTATTGAATAGTGTCCAGTATAGAATCAATTATATATATATTTATTTATTTCCACCCAAGAAGATTGGCTACATGTGTCATCAACATACATATTTTTATTTTCTTGAGAGTTTCTGATATATTTTAACCTAGTAGCACAAGTGTTTTTCATAAGATCTCAATTTACATTGAATGTGTGTTATTATGTGTGCATGTGTAATGTATTTAACTTCTAGCATTTCTTGTAATGTTTTATAACCACTTAACAATGGATGTTTATATGAAGACATAGCTTTCATCACTTTTCTTAAAGCATGCCTATCATATATAAATACACTCACCTAAAGGATTATTAGGAACACCTGTTCAATTTCTCATTAATGCAATTATCTAATCAACCAATCACATGGCAGTTGCTTCAATGCATTTAGGGGTGTGGTCCTGGTCAAGACAATCTCCTGAACTCCAAACTGAATGTCAGAATGGGAAAGAAAGGTGATTTAAGCAATTTTGAGCGTGGCATGGTTGTTGGTGCCAGACGGGCCGGTCTGAGTATTTCACAATCTGCTCAGTTACTGGGATTTTTCACGCACAACCATTTCTAGGGTTTACAAAGAATGGTGTGAAAAGGGAAAAACATCCAGTATGCGGCAGTCCTGTGGGCGAAAATGCCTTGTTGACGCTAGAGGTCAGAGGAGAATGGGCCGACTGATTCAAGCTGATAGAAGAGCAACTTTAACTGAAATAACCACTCGTTACAACCGAGGTATGCAGCAAAGCATTTGTGAAGCCACAACACGCACAACCTTGAGGCGGATGGGCTACAACAGCAGAAGACCCCACCGGGTACCACTCATCTCCACTACAAATAGGAAAAAGAGGCTACAATTTGCAAGAGCTCACCAAAATTGGACAGTTGAAGACTGGAAAAATGTTGCCTGGTCTGATGAGTCTCGATTTCTGTTGAGACATTCAGATGGTAGAGTCAGAATTTGGCGTAAACAGAATGAGAACATGGATCCATCATGCCTTGTTACCACTGTGCAGGCTGGTGGTGGTGGTGTAATGGTGTGGGGGATGTTTTCTTGGCACACTTTAGGCCCCTTAGTGCCAATTGGGCATCGTTTAAATGCCACGGCCTACCTGAGCATTGTTTCTGACCATGTCCATCCCTTTATGGCCACCATGTACCCATCCTCTGATGGCTACTTCCAGCAGGATAATGCACCATGTCACAAAGCTCGAATCATTTCAAATTGGTTTCTTGAACATGACAATGAGTTCACTGTACTAAAATGGCCCCCACAGTCACCAGATATCAACCCAATAGAGCATCTTTGGGATGTGGTGGAACGGGAGCTTCGTGCCCTGGATGTGCATCCCACAAATCTCCATCAACTGCAAGATGCTATCCTATCAATATGGGCCAACATTTCTAAAGAATGCTTTCAGCACCTTGTTGAATCAATGCCACATAGAATTAAGGCAGTTCTGAAGGCGAAAGGGGGTCAAACACAGTATTAGTATGGTGTTCCTAATAATCCTTTAGGTGAGTGTATATACTGTATAATACATTAGATCTTCTGCAGATAAAATTGGATGTTGCATGTGTTATAATGCATTATACTTTAAGGTATAACTATGAATAGGTAAGTATTATAATGTACTATAATTGTAATTTATGAGAGGTTATAGCGTATTATAAGATGTATTAGGAAACATTACTAATGCATTATAATGCCTTTAAAAGGCATTATAAATATGGACTTCATGGAAAGTATTACCCTCTACGAATATAGCAAAGTAGGTCCAAAATTGTTTAAAGTACCAAATTGTAAAAGCACAACTGGGTTTACTTGAATTGGCATAGCCAACTTCATGACCCTAGCAGTGAACTGAAACCAAATTCTGACATTTAAAAAGAAAGGGCACACTGATACACCTTCATGCTTTAAAAAAACATGAATATGAAATATAACTTTAAATGTTGTCAGACAGGCTACACCCAGGTGAATGTCGGCGCTTACTCCAACATGAAGATCTGCAAGGAAGAGCCTTCAGCTGGGTAATTCCACTAAAATGTCAACCATACCATGGAAAAATTGTGATTTCTATCTTATTTCAATTCATCCTGTAGCCTTGATGTGTATAATAATGTAATATAATGTCTCAGGTCAAAGTCTGCAGATTTCAAAACATTTTGTATGGTTTCCCCTCATGATGTAAAGGCTGCTTTCAAAATCATCACATCCGTAACTAAGATATGCCACATCCATAACACCGTTTTTTCCCCATATATGTGAAATTCACATATCAATTCACAAGAGTTTTTCTAGCAAAAAACCTTACATCCAATTTTATCACATAATTTTTAACTGATTTTCCGATCTAAACTGGAAAAATATATATATATATTTCTGATGTTTGGACTCTTTTTGCATGGGTCTATGATTATTCATTAAAATGTGCAGTTAAAGAGTGTTTTATATATGAATTCACATTTCCCCTGCAAATGTCACATCCATAATGCTGGAATAACACAGCTTGTAAAGAAATGTACCTAGCTTAATCTAGGAGTACATTGTGCTAAGATCTCCTAAAACCTCCACAATAATGAGGTGCTTAACTTGGCCATGGGTTGCAGTCAGGAGGTCGAAAATTACACTGCAATATGCTAGGTCAGGCAATGTGGTTTCCCATGTTGAGATGGGCAGGTGCTGCCACTTCCAACTGTCTGGCCACATGCCTCCTGTTAACCCCTCTTCAAAACCCCCAATTCAGCTCAACATGTCCTTGGCTCAGGTGCACAGAAATAATTGCAAGGGCACTCGCTCCAGGCATTGCTGCCCTAAACAGCTGATACACTTAAATCACAAGAGCCACTCCTGCATACAATCCTCTCCCAATGGCATTACCAACACATATCCCAAAGAACCTGAATCTCTAAAAACCAGACACTGATGGAGACTTTTGAGAAATAAAAAGGTCATTCACCAGAGACAATAAATGACTAACTAATTTCACTGTGCTATTCACACACTATAAAATACTTTACAATATACCAGCACTAACTATTGTCTGCCCCCTATCTTATTTATTTGTACATAATACAAAACATATATATGTGTACTGTACTATATATTTGTATATTAGGTAAACATATGGCAGGTCCAGTATATGTATATTCTCTCTCTCTCTCTATCGTTGTGACGTCATAAGTACAGGTAAAACCGTGAAGTGTAGAAGAATATTAATACTGAATTCCGAACTGCTGTTGTTGTGCCTCCTGTTTTACCTGTACTTATGACGTCACAACGATTGAGTCACATGTCTCGTGAATCGTCAGACCGAGGAAACCCCTGACAAAAGCGATTACGTCATGGAGATGTATGTCGTATTTTTGGGGCATAGATTCAAGCGACACATTGTAGAGCAACTGAACAGCATTTATTTATGCGTCATTCCCAACTCACATTCCCCATGAACTCCTCGAGCACCCCCTAGTCCCCGTACTTCCTGTTGGACGCTCCATAATAAAACCCATTACTCCACATCCCCCTTTCTAGGAGATGAATGCAGACTTAAATGAACATTTACTGCATGAACGAAAACACTTTTTTTTCTCTCTTTTACATTTAAGAACTAAATAAACACTTTCTTTTTATGAAACTCTTTTGTATTCACAAGTCCAGTCTTTGAGGTTTTATAACACTTCTACCAGACCTGGTTCTGACAGGACCTGGGGAAGCTGCCTTTAGAGTCTTACCCTCAGGCTCCGAACAGTTCGGTGTGAGCCTGGCGCCCTCTGTTGGACAGACTGGTGTACTTGGAATTTGAACCTTTGGAGTGATTTCAGGCAATGGCAATAGATGATGCCTATTCCTCCTGATGACTCCTGACGGGCTCTCCACGATGTATGAGCGGGGTGTAGAATGAGGTGAGATGACAGTCCCTTCACTCTTGCTGTCTGAGATCCACACCGGTTGTCCTGGTGAGAGCTGAGGAAGATCTCTCACACGATGTCTTTTGTTAAACACTGAACTGTCTTTTAGTCTCCTCTCTCTCTCTCTCTTCACCACAGTATCCTCATTTGGCAGGCTGGGAATGAGCAACGAAGGAAGCTGAGGAACTGGCGTACGAAGTCTCCGACCCATTAATAGTTGCGCAGGGCTGTATCCATTAGCCAATGGGGTCGCTCTGTAGGCTAAAAGCGCAAGATATGGGTCTTTAGCTTTCTTTAGTAGTCTTTTCACAGTCTGGACATGGCGCTCAGCTTCTCCATTGCTTTGAGCAAACTTCGGACTGCTGGTTACATGTCTGAAACCATATGCTGCTGCAAAGTCTTTGAACAACTGGCTTGAGAACTGAGGTCCGTTGTCGCTGTAGAAAAGCTCTGGAATGCCATGTCTGGAAAAGATTGACTTTAGGTGTACTATAACATCTTCTGATCTTGTGGGCGTCAGTTTTGCTATCTCCACAAATCTGGAGTAGTAGTCCACCACCAGAACATAGTTAATGTTGTTAAGAGTAAAAAGATCAGCTCCAACTTTTTGCCATGGTCTTTCAGGGAGCTCACTGGGCATTAAAGGCTCCACTGAATTGGCACGTTCCTTAATGCATGTGGTGCAGTTTTTGACAAGCTCGTTGATTTAACCACTCAGGCCAGGCCACCACACTGCCTCTCTAGCTCTCTCTCTGCACCTAGACATTCCCTGATGTCCCTCATGTAAGGCTATAAGAACAGAGTTGCGCATTGTGGTAGGAATCACGAGTCTTGTGCCCTTCAGTAACAGTTCATCATGTACAGTTAGAGTGTCTCTGTGTGGCCAATATGCTTTGATTGGACCTGTGAGATGGCTGTAAACTGGCCAGCCTCTCTGACACAAGGACATGACTTCAAAACATGTGTTGTCTGTCTTTAATTGTTCTTTCAGTTGTGTGATGTATGTTGAGCTTGCAGGTAGGCTTCTGACTATTTCGTCGACGTAGATGTTTGTGTCAGCCATTAAATCTGCTGTATCTTTAGAATCTGAATCTTGCACGACAGGTGCACGTGAAAGGGTGTCCGCTGTGAAGAGTGCTTTGCCTGGAGTGTGTGAGATGGAGTAACTGTACCTCATGAGCCTGAGTCGGAACCGCTGGATCCTGGGTGGAAGCTCGGTTAGGGCTTGTTGTCCCAGCAGACTGACAAGTGGCTTGTGGTCAGTTTCCAAGGAGAAGTGTCTCCCGATGAGGAAGTCTTTAAATCTTTCACATCCCCACGTTAATCCAAGCGCCTCCTTCTCCACCTGTGCGTACCTCTGCTCTGTCTCGGTTAAGGAGCGTGAGGCGTATGCTACCGGTCTCCACTGCTCACCTTCTTTCTGAAATAGGACTGCTCCGAGTCCATAGGATGAGGCATCAGCAGACAGCTTCAGATCTTTGTTTGGATCATAGAGTGTGAGAACAGGTGGTGATGTCAGTTCACTTTTCAGCTGATCGAATGCTTTTTGTTGTGCATAGCTCCAAACCCACTGGTTTTTCTTTGAAAGCAAATCTCTTAGGGGCTTATCTTTTTCAGCCAGTCCTGAAATAAATTTACCTAACTGGTTGACCATCCCAAGAAAGCTGCGAACTTCGCTGACGTTTGATGGCTCTTTCATTGCTTTGACTGCCCTGATTTTATCCGGGTCAGGTTGGACTCCCTCCGCAGACAAAATGTGGCCAAGGAACTTTACCTCATGTTTGCTTAAGTCACATTTCTCCATATTTAGTGTGACACCAGCCTCTTGCAGTTTGTGAAGCACTGTGTGAAGTCTGCCATTATGTTCCTGCTGGTCCTTTCCCCAAATGAGTATGTCGTCCATGTGACAAACCACGCCTGGCAGCCCATTGAGAATCACTGACATTCTCCGCTGAAAATGTTCTGGGGCTGAGGCTATTCCAAAAGGAAGTCTGTTAAAATGGTAGCGTCCGAAAGGGGTAATGAATGTCGTATAGTGTGCTGACTCAGATGACAATGGGACCTGCCAAAACCCTCTGTTTGCATCTAACTTACTGAAGACGATTGCTCCAGCCAGAGATCCAAGTGTCTGTTCCACTGAAGGTAAGATGTACTTCTCTCTGCACACTGCATTATTGAGGTGAGTGAGGTCCACACAAATACGCACTGAGTCATTTTTTGTTGGCACTGGGACCATACCTGAGCACCATTCAGTTGGCTCTTCAACTCTGCTGATTACTCCCATGGACTCCATTTTTTCCAGTTCCTGTTTCACTTTTCCCAATAAAGGAATGGGGACACGTCTTGGTGTGGCCAGGGAAAAAGGAACAGCGTCAGGCTTTAGCTTAATAGTATACGGTTGCTGCATTAACCCCAAACCCTGACACAGCTTTGGGTATTTCTCATTTAACACTTTCATGTCTATGCTATCTGCTCTAGACACAAGGTTTAGCTTGACACTTGCTGGCCTGCTCAACAGTGCTATGTGCAAATCTTTGATAACATATACGTTTTCTTCAATTTCTTCTTCACCTTTGCACAATGTTTCTCTGCACATACCCAATACATTGAGAGGAGTGCCCCCAGGTCCAAACAATGGTCTATCTGATTTGCATAACTCTGTCTCATTTTGATTTATACAGAAGTACATCTGGGCTGGGATAACTGAAACATCCGCTCCAGTGTCTATCTTAAATCTGACTTTGTGGTTTCTGATGGTAAGATCTGCATACCAAGGATCTGAACCTGCGTCCACAGAACCAAGGAACATGGGTGTGTCATTATATTCCTCTGTTTCTATCACATGCACGGATTTGACAGATTTACACACTTTACTGTAATGTCCTCTTTTACCACAAGTATGACAGGTCACATCTTTTGCTGGACATTGAACTTTACCATGTGCAGGTGTTTTCCCACATCTGTAGCAGGATCTCTCATTTGTTGTTTTGGACTTTGCTGGGTATTTTGGCTGAGTTGGGGACTTGTATCTTGGATACTGTTGTTTTGGATGCTGTTGTTTTCTGTATTTCACTGACACAGCATCAATTTCCGTGTTGTTCTCTCCTCTAATGTCTGTTTGTTGCCTTTTTATGACTTCTGACTGCCTAGCTTGATTTACTGCTTTCTCCAGCGTCAAATCCTTGTCCATTTGAAGCCTCTCAGCTAAGCTAGTGTCTCTGAGTCCCACGACGAGGCGATCTCTTATTAACTCATCGTGTAGTGCCCCGTAGTTGCAGTTTTCCGCCAAAGCATAAAGCGCGGTGACAAACGAGTCAACAGTCTCATTAACTAGCTGCACTCTTTGATTAAACCGGGCTCTTTCATAGATAATATTTTTCCTGGGCACGAAATATATGCCCAAAGTGTCTCTTACCGCTTGGTATTGTTGTCTCTGCGCGTCCGATAAAGCTTGACCTCGAAGAATGTCGTCCGCTTCATCCCCCATACAGTAGATGAGCGTGTTTACCTGGTTAGCCTCAGAGCTAAGATGCAGATTGCTGGCTAGACGGAATCTTTCAAATCTCCGTATCCACTTTTCCCATTGCTGAGGCTTAGAAAAATCAAACGCTTCGGGAGGCTGAATGGTGAATGTGGCGTTCAGGGGTGGATTTGCGTTATTGTTGCCGCTGTTTGCCTGTAGCTGCGGTAGCCTGCGAGGCTGCATAAGCGGTGCGCTTGCTCCCGCTTCCTCTGCATCCGACATTATCTTCTCCCGATAAAATCTTCTTTTTCACTCCCAGAACAGCTTACATTCGCTCCCCGGCAATTAAGCTCTTACTGCCGCCCGTCTTCTGACACCATGTCGTATTTTTGGGGCATAGATTCAAGCGACACATTGTAGAGCAACTGAACAGCATTTATTTATGCGTCATTCCCAACTCACATTCCCCATGAACTCCTCGAGCACCCCCTAGTCCCCGTACTTCCTGTTGGACGCTCCATAATAAAACCCATTACTCCACAATGTAGACAGCGAATGGCAAAAATCAATAAATAAATGACTGACCACATAAACTCGCCATTGGCTTTCAAAGTAGTGTTTGTTTTCCAATGATCCAGATCAGTGTTTTGACTGTTAGTGAGGGCAGTTAATATCATGATAATCCATTTAAAGGAAATACATCATCAAAGCTATATTGTATTGGTTAAATGCTGTAATCCAGAGCATGACAAACTCCATTTGAACAAATTCAAATAGTCTGTAATGTTTTCAACTACACAGAAAGAGCATTCTACAATTCAACCTCACACACTAAAATGTACAAATAAAATGTAATACAATTATTTTTCTGTAATTAAATAATTTCCTTAAGGTAAAAAAAATATTATAACATAGGAAAGAATCATTAAATCATTACATTTATTTTAATCCATGTCCAAGCGGTCAGCCTTTCAGTGTATAAATTCACTAAAAGAAAGCAAAAGCAAAGTGACCGAAACTTACCGTCATAAACTGCTCCAGAGGTGTCCAGTTTTATGGGTAAATGTTATTTATTCACAGACCGGAGGCAAAGGTGCTGAGAGCCCCCGCTCAGCGCAGCAGAAGCAGCCTCATACTGACCCACTCCAGCCCAGCACACACATTCAACTCAACGGGGCCTCCGGGTTCCAATAACCCACACATAAACTCAATCCCTGAACCCCAATAAGCGAAGACCCTTTAAAATCCAGAGAATGGATCACTAGGGCGACGGAAGGGCTCTTGCTGGAGGATAAAAACGCATTTCCTTCTCCGTATGTCGGCTTATAGGGACCTTTTCAGCTGTCTCCACTCACGGCGCTGTTATGTAGCAGCCGCAGGAGCAACAGCAGTGTTGAGTGTTACATTGTAACATGGTGCGACATCTCTCCGCAGTGCCACCAATGGACGGAGGTGGAGTTACAACCTGGAGAGGCGAGATTAAATAGACAGACAGACAGATAGAGTCTTATTTAATGCGAGCAGATATAGCAGGACTGACTGATCGTCGACTCCGTAATATTTTCTAACAAGAGCCTGATTTATAACGTTTCTAAATTCACATTTGAGGCGCATATCATTAATATAGCCAATAGTGACATTTAGTGGCTAAATTGTGCTATTGCTCATCATACAACGCGTTCTGTCTTCACTGATAAGTTTAGCTCTTAAAAGTTGTTAGCTGTGAATTATTCAGTTATATTCTGGATGTTTTAAAGAGTTATGAGTGGACTGACAAACCAGGTCTTACTGGAAATATCATGAAAAAAACGAGTGTTGAGATCTAGTGTGTAAACACTGTGAAATGTCCACACCTGTGTGCTTCAGTAAGATTGCTTCTGAAACATTTGGCATCCATTCTCTGGTGGACTGTCATTGACATCATTAAAAAAAAAAAGAAGGAAAAAAAAAAGAAAAGCAAATTAGACAAAAATATGCTTTATTTCTACCATAATTTCATATTGAAGCATACTCCCAAGAGAAAACATAAAATAAAATGTAGAACAATTAGTAAAACGTACCACAGATTATTTATGAATGTTATTACCATCTATATACAAAGGGGCCAGATTTGAATGATTATGGTATAGTGCTAACAGAGCAGGTGGATTAGGACGAGGAAGAGAAAGAAGTGTATCAAAAACAATTGAGAGATATTGAATCATCTTGTTTATGTATCCTGTACATCCGGTACATGTTTGTAAACATTAGTTTCTGCAACAAAAACAACAAAAAAAAAAAATATATATATATATATATATATATATATATATATATATATATATATATATATATATCACGGGACACCTGGCCCTACAGGATGAAAACCAAAGGTGGGAAAAGCACTAAAGTTATCAGGAGAACTGACAGCTGATTCTTTTGGCACCTCCTCAAAGACACCCTTGAACATCTCAGACAGGATGGCTGGTTCTCCTTTGTGTCAGGCCTGGTACACTTTTCTGTATGTATGATTTGGGAAAACATGGTAGAAAATGTTGGCAGCAGTGGTGTAGTCCTACCAAAAAAAAGTGGTTTACTATTGCCCAGTCCTTCATCGTCTGACTGGGGGAGTAACAGTACTTTACTTTTATTGTAGACTGCGAAATATGCATATAGAAATTGGCAGAACTGCAACTATGTACATATCGCAAATGTCTCATTCCTACAATTTGGTGACATTCCAGGCATTATAACTTTTGACAAATAACACATACTTTTACAAGTTTCTTCAAGTTTCATCATTACAAGAACATACAGTCAGGTCCATAAATATTGGGACATCGACACACTTCTAATCTTTTTGGCTCTATACACCACCACAATGGAGTTTAAATGAAACAAGATGTGCTTTAACTGCAGACTTTCAGCTTTAATTTGAGGGTATTTACATCCAAATCAGGTGAACGGTGTAGGAATTACAAGTTTGTATATGTGCCTCTCACTTTTTAAGGGATCAAAAGTAATGGGACAGATTAACAATCATAAATCAAAATTTCACTTTTTAATACTTGGTTGCAAATCCTTTGCAGTCAATTACAGCCTGAAGTCTGGAACGCATAGACATCACCAGACGCTGGGTTTCATCCCTGGTGATGCTCTGCCAGGCCTCTACTGCAACTGTCTTTAGTTCCTGCTTGTTCTTGTGGCATTTTCCCTTCAGTTTTGTCTTCAGAAAGTGAAATGCATGCTCAATCGGATTCATGTCAGGTGATTTACTTGGCCATTGCATAACATTCCACTTCTTTCCCTTAAAAAACTCTTTGGTTGCTTTCGCAGTATGCTTCGGGTCATTGTCCATCTGCACTGTGAAGTGCCGTCCAATGAGTTCTGAAGCATTTGGCTGAATATGAGCAGATAATATTGCCCGAAACACTTCAGAATTCATCCTGCTGCTTTTGTCAGCAGTCACATCATCAATAAATACAAGAGAACCAGTTCCATTGGCAGCCATACATGCCCACGCCATGACACTACCATGCTTCACTGATGAGGTGGTATGCTTTGGATCATGAGCAGTTCCTTTCCTTCTCCATACTCTTCTCTTCCCATCACCCTGGTACAAGTTGATCTTTGTCTCATCTGTCCACAGGATGTTGTTCCAGAACTATGAAGGCTTTTTTAGATGTTGTTTGGCAAACTCTAATCTGGCCTTCCTGTTTTTGAGGCTCACCAATGGTTTACATCTTGTGGTGAACCCTCTGTATTCACTCTGGTGAAGTCTTCTCTTGATTGTTGACTTTGACACACATACACCTACCTCCTGGAGAGTGTTCTTGATCTGGCCAACTGTTGTGAAGGGTGTTTTCTTCACCAGGGGAAGTATTCTTCGGTCATCCACCACAGTTGTTTTCCGGGGTCTTCCGGGGTCTTTTGGTGTTGCTGAGCTCACCGGTGCGTTCTTTCTTTATAAGAATGTTCCAAACAGTTGATTTGGCCACACCTAATGTTTTTGCTATCTCTCTGATTGGTTTGTTTTGATTTTTCAGCCTAATGATGGCTTGCTTCACTGATAGTGACAGCTCTTTGGATCTCATATTGAGAGTTGACAGCAACAGATTCCAAATGCAAATAGCACACTTGAAATTAACTCTGGACCTTTTATCTGCTCCTTGTAAATGGGATAATGAGGGAATAACACACACTTGGCCATGGAACAGCTGAGCAGCCAATTCTCCCATTACTTTTGGTCCCTTAAAAAGTGGGAGGCACATATACAAACTGTTGTAATTCCTACACCGTTCACCTGATTTGGATGTAAATACCCTCAAATTAAAGCTGAAAGTCTGCAGTTAAAGCACATCTTGTTCGTTTCATTTCAACTCCATTGTGGTGGTGTATAGAGCCAAAAAGATTAGAATTGTGTCGATGTCCCAATATTTATGGACCTGACTGTATTAATGATTGTATTAGTCATACTGGTCAAGCTAAATTACTAAAAAAAAAATCAGATGATTAAAATCCCACTGGTGGGAAACAATTAACATGTACTCACACGCTATATGATTTTGACAAAATTATCTTACACTAAATAATAAACTCTGATTATCACTGATCGTTTAAAGCAACAGCCGATATCACACACAACTCACATGAAAGGTGTGTTTGTTTCAGGTTGTCAGGGACGGGCAATGGCAAAATTCAAGTGATAATGCACCAACTACATCAAAGAATCTCCAGTTTCACAAAACAGTATCCAATACAGTTCATGGGAAACTAACGACAGTAGATTATGGACTTCTGAGGCAGAAAAACAAGTGGGTGTACCGAGGGTATTCGCAAATATTGATCCTTAGAAGTCGTTATACGCAAACAGCTCAGATGTTTTTTTTGTTTGTTTTTTTACTTTATTTGTACTTTCAGTTTACAGTGTGGGTACAATAAAATTAATACACACCAATAAGTATTAAGAATAACAGCAATACAAGAATAGTTAAGGAAACTACCAATACCATAACTCAAAAGAGAAACAAAACTAATACAGTAAGTAACTAAAATAATAAACAAATCAAAAGAGAAAAAAAGAAAGAGGGCATTACTTAAATTAAAAGAAAATTACACATTAAAGTAAAAAGTTTGTAGGCCGTGCAAATTGTACATGTACAGTGCTTTTGGTTTAGATAAGATGAAATTGTATTCAAATACTGTTTTATGTTTAGTAAGAATACCAAAAAAGTAGGTTTACAATTAAAAAAAAATTACATTTATGAATATAAAATCAACATAGGAAAATAATTAAATTTATTATAAAGCAGGCATTTGGATCTGCTTCATCAAATCCAAAAATTACAGTTTTAGGATTCATTGAAAAACTCTGCAAGATATTGTTTGAGATAAACAAACTAACATCTTTCCGAAGTTGCAAAGAATAACTGCATGACTAAAACAAATGAAGAGAGGTTTAGTGTCATTCTGACAAAAAGAGCAATTATAGTGTAAAAATCAGATTTGAATATTTTCTTTAAGAAATATTTGACAGGGTATATATTATGAATTAATTTATAAGATATTTATTTTACTTTGTGAGGAAAAAGCTTTTTTGAATGGACCATATATTTTTCCAATTTAAATGATTAGAGTCCATTCCAATAT
Source organism: Moxostoma hubbsi (assembly GCA_032164185.1). Taxonomy (NCBI): domain Eukaryota; kingdom Metazoa; phylum Chordata; class Actinopteri; order Cypriniformes; family Catostomidae; genus Moxostoma; species Moxostoma hubbsi. The sequence continues at coordinate 627,168 of JAVLUX010000196.1, read as the reverse complement.
GAAATTATAGGAGGGGCAGATACATTGTTCTTAAGGAATAGAGCTCTTACTTTATGATTCCTTTTTTTCAGTGACACTTATCTCACCAATAGGTGTGCTTACAGGTTCAGAAGAGGGTAATGAACCTAAAAATCATGTGTAAGCCAGATGGAATAGCATCCATAACAGTGGCAAACTCTTTAGGAGTTACTGGTATATTATATTCTCAAAGAAATTCAGTATACCTAAAAAGCAGACCTTCCTTATTAAAAAGCATGAAATATTCCATTACTGAACCAGTAATTACAGAACAAAGATTTATTCTTAAATAAAATGTTCCTATTGTTCCATATGTAACACCGATAAGGAGAAAAGTTATGCTTTTAAATGAGTCCATGCCAAAAGAACTTGTTGGTGAAAGTTAGATAGCTTCACAGGGAGTTTTTGAATATCATAATTACATAAAAGAACAAACTTTGCGCCACCAAGTCGTGAGAAGGCAAGCTGAGGGAAAATATTCCAAATAGAGGTGGGATTTTTAAGGAATCGATTTAGCCAGTTTATTTTAATTGTGTTATTTAGTGAGCTGAAATCAATGAAGTTTAAGTCACCCTGTTTGTGAGAATTTAGTATCACTGACTTTTTCAAATAATGGGATTTGTTTTTCCATAAAAATGTAATTAATATTCCATCGATTACTTTACATGTGGGTTTATCAATGTACAATGCCTGAGCGGCATATAGGAAATAGATATTTATCACGAATTTCTGATATTGATCAGACAACTAATCAGATAGTCAGGAAAATAATCAGAGTAATCAAAAACAATAATAAATAATACCAAAATGAAATGATCTTTCGTTACAGCTATAAAAGAAAAAACACTGTGCTTTTGGCTTCCTGGCTAATTCCCGAGTAAGACAAAACGGCAGCAATTTTGATGGAATTAAAAAAATTCTATAGACTGTTTAAGAATATTTTCACTTAAAGCTCTAAAACGTAAATGTTTTACATTAACCAGTATCAAATGCACAGTGAAATGTGGGTCATCTTGCGCAGACCAAAATGGTTGAGAAAAATATTAAAACATACAAAACATTAGCGTTATTTTTGCATTATGTAATGAGAACAAAGGCATATTGTGTAGTTTGGGCCTATTGGCTGAACACCTGCAAAATAGTGCAGTAACCTTTTGAGGCATTATTTAGACAAAAGGAGATAACTTTGAACTAGCCTTTTATAATGATTTACCCTGCAGCCTTCTTAGATGTGTTTCTACATCATCAAGTCATTCTTGAGGGTCTGCAACCTGAGTGACTGTTTACCACTTTCTAGACCAAGTAAAATCTTTTGAGTGAATTCAAAAGTGTTGGTCAGTGCTTTGGGATAGCTGAGGTTATAGATCAGTGCATAGATCAGTCCAAAGATTACCAGGAAGGCATTGGCAAGTCTGGGGAGGCTGACCACGGAATCACTTTCAATGACGACAGAGATTCTCACAGGGTGGTAGTGAACTTGACGATACGACGGTGGTAGGTCTGATCACTGACAATAATGAAACAGCCTACAGAGAGGAGGTGCGCACTCTGACACGCTGGTGTCAGGAGCACAACCTCTCCCTCAATGTCAGTAAAACCAAGGAGCTTGTAGTGGACAGAGAACACAGCCCCATCATCAATAATGGAGCACCAGTGGAGAGAGTTAGCAGCTTCAAGTTCCTCGGTGTCCACATTAGTGAGGAACTCACATGGTCCGTCCACACTGAGGCCATTGTGAAGAAGGCTCACCAGCGCCTCTTCTTGCTGACACGGCTGAAGAAGTTCGGAATGAACCACCACATCCTCACACGGTTCTACACCAGCACTGTAGAGAGCATCCTGACTGGCTGCATCACCACCTGGTATGGCAATAGCACCGCCTACAACCACAAAGAACTGCAAAGGGTGGTGCGAACTGCCAGAAACATCATCGGAGGTGAGCTTCCCTCCCTCCAGGACATCTATAACAGGAGGTGTGGGAAAAAAGCTCAGAGGATCATCAGAGACACCAGCCACCAGAGTCATGGACTGCTCTCACTGCTCTCACCAGGTAGGCGGTATCGCAGCATCAGGACCCACACCAGCCGACTACATGACAGCTTCTTCCCCCAAGCAATAAGACTTTTGAACACATGATCTCTCACGATCAACAATCAGCACTGCACTTTATTAATCTTCATCTTATTATCTCAGACTGGACTGTCAAATATATTATCCCCAATTCAATTAGTGTATACACTCACCTAAAGGATTATTAGGAACACCTGTTCAATTTCTCATTAATGCAATTATCTAATCAACCAATCACATGGCAGTTGCTTCAATGCATTTAGGGGTGTGGTCCTGGTCAAGACAATCTCCTGAACTCCAAACTGAATGTCAGAATGGGAAAGAAAGGTGATTTAAGCAATTTTGAGCGTGGCATGGTTGTTTGTGCCAGACGGGCCGGTCTGAGTATTTCACAATCTGCTCAATTACTGGGATTTTCACGCACAACCATTTTTAGGGTTTACAAAGAATGGTGTGAAAAGGGAAAAACATCCAGTATGCGGCACTCCTGTGGGCGAAAATGCCTTGTTGATGCTAGAGGTCAGAGGAGAATGGGCCGACTGATTCAAGCTGGTAGAAGAGCAACTTTGACTGAAATAACCACTCGTTACAACCGAGGTATGCAGCAAAGCATTTGTGAAGCCACAACACGCACAACCTTGAGGCGGATGGGCTACAACAGCAGAAGACCCCACCGGGTACCACTCATCTCCACTACAAATAGGAAAAAGAGGCTACAATTTGCAAGAGCTCACCAAAATTGGACAGTTGAAGACTGGAAAAATGTTGCCTGGTCTGATGAGTCTTGATTTCTGTTGAGACATTCAGATGGTAGAGTCAGAATTTGGCGTAAACAGAATGAGAACATGGATGCCTTGTGCCTTGTTACCACTGTGCAGGCTGGTGGTGGTGGTGTAATGGTGTGGGGGATGTTTTCTTGGCACACTTTAGGCCCCTTAGTGCCAATTGGGCATCGTTTAAATGCCACGGCCTACCTGAGCATTGTTTCTGACCATGTCCATCCCTTTATGGCCACCATGTACCCATCCTCTGATGGCTACTTCCAGCAGGATAATGCACCATGTCACAAAGCTCGAATCATTTCAAATTGGTTTCTTGAACATGACAATGAGTTCACTGTACTAAAATGGCCCCCACAGTCACCAGATCTCAACCCAATAGAGCATCTTTGGGATGTGGTGGAACGGGAGCTTCGTGCCCTGGATGTGCATCCCACAAATCTCCATCAACTGCAAGATGCTATCCTATCAATATGGGCCAACATTTCTAAAGAATGCTTTCAGCACCTTGTTGAATCAATGCCACATAGAATTAAGGCAGTTCTGAAGGCGAAAGGGGGTCAAACACAGTATTAGTATGGTGTTCCTAATAATCCTTTAGGTGAGTGTATATATGTGTGTGTGTGTGTGTATATATATATATATATATATATATATGTGTGTGTGTATGTGTGTGTGTGTGAGGTCATTGTGGTGAACATTGGGGTGACACACGGGGGGTAAAACATAACACAGATTCACCTGCTGTCTCTCAGGCTGTGACACGTTAAAACATATCTTGCAGCCAGTGCTGCTGTGTGTCCCTCTCAAAGTATTACATTAATTTGTTCTTGTTCTGTCATGGTTGTAAATTTGTCAGTGCTGTTTGTTAATTTATCTATATAAATGTCCCTTGTCTCTTGAAATTTTGGGCAGTGAAGGAGAAAGTGCACCTCTGTCTCAACCTCACCTGTCGGACAGTGAGCACACACCCTTTCTTCTCTGGGTAACCATGTTTTTCTGTGTCTGCCTCTCTCGATGGCGAGACTGTGCTCACTGAGCCTGTACTTGCTCAGGATCTGTCTCTGCTTTGTATCTCTGACAGTCAGGAGATACTCTACCAATTCATACTTTGATTTTAGAGTCCGATAGAATTGTAATTTGCTTTGTGTTTTAGTTTCTTGATCCCAATGTTCCAGATAGGTGATTTGAGATTGTTTGATGATCTGATTTATTCTGATGTTTGGTTGTAAAGCAGTGCTGGTCTGAGGCTGGTTAGTGTTAATAGTGTTAACCGGGTTAGTGAGTCTCAGAACCAGCTGACTGAGGGGACTGTTATCAGGGTTCAGTTCTTGGGTTTGTAGCGCTTTATAATGTAGCGACTCTGTGGGACTTGATTTTACATGCTTCTAAAAATGTAGAGATCTTTTTTGTATGTTAATGATCAGTGGGAATCGTCCTAATTCTGCCCTACATGCATTATTGGGAGTTTTCCTTTGTAATTTCAAAATTAATTTGCAGAATTCTATGTGTAGGGCTTCTGTTGGATGTTTGTCCCATCTAGTGTAGTTCTGATCACTGAGTGGACCCCATACCTCACTTCCATACAGCGCTATGTGCTGTATGACACTATCGAAGATCTTACACCAGATTGGAATTGGTAATTCAGTATTATATATCTTTTTCTTAATAGCGTATAGAGCTCTTCGAGCTTTTACTTTAATTGCATACTTTAAGTGCATTCACTGCCTTACTGAAACTCCCTGATGCAGTGATAATCAGCCCAAGGTAAGTATACTGCATAGTGTGCTCTAGAACGGTGCTGCCTAGAGAGAACTGGTATCGGTGTTCCTGACATCTGGGCTTTTTCTGAAAGATCATAATATTTGTCTTCTTCAGGTTTACTGCCAGGGCCCAGTTCTGGCAGTAGTTCTCCAGTAGGTCCAGATGTTGCTGTAGTCCCTTTGGGGTGGGTGACAGCAGCACCACCATCTGCATAGAGCAAAAACTTGATGTCTTTGTCTTGCAGAGTGAGTCCAGCGGCTGTAGACTGTCCCAACTGCACCGCTAATTCATTAATATAAATGTTGAAGAGTGTTGGACTCAGAATACAGCCCTGTCTCACTCCTCTCTTCTGGGTGAAGAACTCTGTTTGTTTGTTGCCAATTTTTATTGCACATTTGTTGTCCGAATACATCGATTTAACGATGTCATAAACTTTACCCCCTACACCACTTTGTAATAATTTGTAATATAGTCCGTCATGCCAAATAGAATCAAATGCTTTTTTGAAATCAACAAAGCATGCAAATATTTTCCCTTGTTTGGTCTGGTTTACATGTTTATTGATTAGGGTCTGTAGGGTGTAAATGTGGTCCATAGTTCTATAATTCGGAAGGAAGCCAGTCTGACTCTTGCTCAGGACATTGTGTTCGTTAAGGAAGTTTACAATTCTATTATTTAAAATACTACTAAATAACTTCCCCAGAGTACTGCTCACACAAATGCCTCTGAAATTATTCGGGTCCAATTTGTCCCCACTCTTGTGAATTGGTGTAATAAGTCCTTGGCTCCAGATGTCAGGGAAACAGCCTGAACTAAGTACAAGGTTGAATAATTTGAGCACAGCCGTCTGCAGGTCAGGTGTGCTGTGTTTCAGCATTCCACCTAAGATGTTGTCAGCACCACAAGATTTTTTGCACTTTTGGCTTTTAAGTTTTTGGACTAATTCATCACACATGATTGGAAAGTCAAGTGGATTCTGGTTATTTTTTATTGTGTTTTCATATATTTGTAGTTTTTGTTTGACCTTGTTTTGGTGGGATTTCTTTATATAAAGTTTTCAAAATGTGTTTTCCAGATTTCTCCATTTTGGATTGGCAAATCTTCTTGTTTTTTGTGCTCAGATTATTCCACAAATCCCAGAACTGATTTTGATTTATTGATTGTTCAATTTCATGTAAGCTTTTGGTGAGATTGTTGTAATTTGGAACAGTAGTCAATTCTTATGTCTGTATTGTTTGGTTCATTATGTTTCTGATTTGATAATTTTCTGAGTTGTTTTCTTAATGTTTTGCAGTCTGTGTCAAACCACTTTTCCGTTTTGGATGTTTTTTTAGGATGTTTTTTGCCTTTCTTTTTCAACTCCGTTTTACATGCTGCTTTTTTAAATATATTATTGATTTCATTTGTAGCCAAATTTACATCATCCTTGTTCATTCCAAATAGTTTGTGCATAAATGTAGTGCAGTGTTTCCCCTACCATTATATAAAGGGGGTGCCCCGCGCACACTCATACACAAACAAACACTTGCGTCACATACAGATGAGCACTAGCGGACAGAGAGCGCACAGCGGGAAATATGTTGCGTCAACCAGATGAAAACCAGACAAAAACATTTGCGTTTTTTAAACGCTCACAGGGCAAACATCCGCAATAGGCTGCAAGGAGACCATCTAGATGCATGCATGCGGATCTCAATAAATGGGCCAGACATTTCTGACTTCCCATATCAAGAGGCTCTGGAAATGTTCTTCCAGAAGCCCAGAAAGATACACTGCAGTGACAAAAGCTGCACATTTTGTGGATAAATTACATAAAAATAAATGTTCCAATGTTTAGTTTAATGTACAGTTCAAATAATTGTTCAGTTAATATATTCACTGCTGCCATTAAAAGAAACAAATGAACACCATGACTCCTTTAAGTGTTTGTGTCCGTGTCAATTTTCCCCAACCAACCAAACTCCCCCCCTACCCCCAAAGCCGTAAACCTAGGGGAAACACTGGTAGTGATTAGGTTTTTCAGTTTGCAGAATTCAGGGCCTGGATATATTTGTCTGTGATGTCTGGAGTCCATCTGTATCTCTGCTGGACTTGATACATTTGACAGTTCTCCATTCTTCTTTGTTTTGCTGTGTGGTGTCTTTTAATATATATATTAGTTTGGTTATGATCTGAGAGTGGAGTCTGACAGTGAATGCACTGAAGGAGGAGGGGTCCATGTCAGTGATGGCATAGTCAACTACACTAGCTCCAAGACCTGAATAACACGTGAACCTCCCTAATGAGTCCCCTCTGATCCTGCCATTAAGTATGTACAGGTCTGAGGCATGGCAGAGGTGCACTAATTCTGTACCATTTTTATTTACAGTATGGTCGAGATTGTTCTGTGCTGGGAGGTTTTTTGTGAGGCTCAGGGGGCTCTAACCAAACAAGTTTATTGCCCTTTGGGTCAATATTATCCGTTTCGGTTACAGTTCTTGCATTAAAGTCTCCACACAGCAGCACGTTTCCCTGGGCCTGGAAACGGCTAATCTCTGTTTGGATGTTGGTCAGATATTCCTCATCATGGTACGGGGATTCTGCTGAAGGATTGTAGATGGCACAGAGGTATGCGTCAGTGGTACAAAAGCCAATTTCGTTGTTTAATTTTAACCAGCAGTGGAATTTTCCAAGTGTAATAGTAGAGATGTGTTTGGCCAGATCCTCCCTGTACCACACTAAAATCCCTCCCAAGTCTCGACCGCGATGGACTATACACACACACACACACACACACACACACACACACACACACACACACACACACACACACACACATATATGTCTGTCCTCGTCCAACAAACATTGAAATAATACTTATCACAACCTTACTCTATGTGGTTTCACATACCTAGATTATTCTATTTAGTAAAATAGGTGGGCTTGAATTTCTTTTAAAATGTAATTTTGAGGTAACTAAAATTCCTGTTAAATTATCAAACTTCCACAAACAACTTCTCCAATACTGTAAAATTATATTTACCCACAACTTTTCTCCCCATGGATCCACCCTATGGAATAACAGGGTCATTACAATTAATAGGAAATCATTGTTTAAAAGTGATTGGTATGAGACGTGTATTGTGTTTGTGAATGATATATTAGATGATAATGGTAACTTCTTGGAACATATTGCCTTTTTGATCAAGTATAATCTTAACCGCACTTATAGAGAATATAAAATGTGTAAATCAATACTGTAAAACGGATCCAGTTCACGGGCAAGGAAGAGGCGAGAAACCGGCTTAACATATAACTAAAGGTTTAATGTAAAACTCAAAATACAAACACATAAGACAACGGACATGTCCGTGAACGATCTCTCTCTGCCACACCGCCGTCCACGAGTGGCCTTTATCCCTCTTGACGGCTTGATCAGCCTAATACTGGACCGGGCGTGCGTAATTACGCCCCGGTCCCGCACTCCACCGTGCCACATTCCTCCCCCGTTCTTTCAGGCTGGGGACCCCCGGCCAGACGTACATCCCCTTGGGGAGGGGGAAACAACAATAATTAAAAAAAAACTTCCTGCACTGGGCAGTACCTCCCCTCCCACAAACACCATAATTTAAAAAAGAGGGAAAAGGCCAACGCAGAGCGGCAGCGAGAGAGAGAGAGGTTAAAAAAAAAAAAAAAAAACTTACTCGCCGGTTCTCTGATACGCCGTAGCTCGTTCCTCAGCCACTTCTCCACCCTCTACAGGACGACAGCCGTGCCTCTCCGGGCGGATTGGAGGCAGTCCTCAGCCCCTGGCGGACGGAATGCCCCACCGCGTTCCTGGGGAGTCGAAGGGGCCTCCCCCCGCCCCTGGCAGCTGTTCTCCCGTCTTATTGTGAGAATAAGACTTTCACCAACCTTACCAAATCTAGTAATTAATGAATGTAATTTAATAAATGTATTATAGATTTTTTGAAATCTAGAATGTTTTTGGATTATAATAGAGGATTGTGTGTACAATGTCCAAATATGAATGCCTTGTCCATAGATAATGCACATTTCAAATTCACCAAATGGCCCATTTCCCCTAAAGTCAAAGAGACACACTTTAAAATAATTTATAAAATATATCCGGTTGCTGACTTTCTTAGAAAGAGGTTTAAATTTGAAGTAGATCCCTGTGAATTTTGGAACACTTGTTTTTTTACATCTTATGGGTAAAAGCTTTTTTGTCATTTAAGATTGATGACATCGCGACGTTTGACTTATCACAAATTCTCTTTTTTATGGATAATGTAGATTCATCCCTATCTGATTTGGTTAATATGATTGTTCTCATGTGTAAATATCATATTCATTGTTGTAAGTGGAGATATTCAAAGCCTTCTTTTTCATGGTTTATGAACAATTATAAATTGTATTTTCCTCACTGAAAAAGTAATGTCTAGTAAAATTGCAAGAAAGATGTGTAGTGATATATCCAGACAATTGTTTTGATAAATATCCACTTGTTATGTTAATGTCTAAAGGATGCTTATATTTAAATTTTTTAAATATTTTTTTAGAAATATTTTTTCTCTAGCCTTTTGCTCTCGAGACTTTTTATTTTATTTTTAACTAATACCCCCTTGTTGTTTGCTTTTTGTTGTTCAGTATTGTGTAGGGGACGCTTTTCTTTCATTTACACTGACAATAATTGTATTGTTCCTATTGATTTATATTTCTTATTTCTCCCCTAAGAGTGTTTTGTATGTTTTTTCTTGTCAAAAAAAATAAAGTTCCTGCTTTCTGACTGTCCTTGTCCAACAACAGCCAATCATGAATGATTCGAAGAGATGCTGCCAATCAATACAGAATTTGGTCTGCAGCCAATAGCATTAGGATTGGGCCCCGCCCCTGAGTGTCAAAACCGTGCCAAAACTCAAAGATTTCAGCTGTGCGTGTGTGCAGAAAATAACTTGCACGTGTGTACAGATCTGCGCGTGTGTGAGAGACCTATCATGACTCGCGGTTTTGTTATTTCTGCTCGCAAGTTGTTAATTTGTGTGCACAATCATATTTTTTGGGCTCAAGTTTGTGATTTGCAAGTTCTGCAGGTTTACATTTTACGTGCGAACTGTGTCATGGTGCGCACACTGCTGTAATTCACTTGCGCGCTGTGTTTATGCGCTTGCGCTGTTTTGTCCAACATTTGACGCCATAAAAACATGTTAGTATTTTGATGAACCGTTTACATAATACACAGTAGAATCTGTTAGTGACTTAAGGAGACTCACCGTGCAGGTTCTGAAAAATCCAGAAATGTCCTCGCACAGATACACAGGAAGGTCATGGAGAACAGTATTGCGCTTGGTGTGGATGTCATGGACTTCCTATTCAGATAAAAACAGAACTGTATATACTGAAGAGTTTACTGAACAAAGCTGATTTTAAACAGTCCAATCAGAACATATGTCCACAAATAACCTGTTCACATCTTTAATGCAATCAGAAAAATGGCAAACACAAAGTGGACTAATTGCAAAATTCACAAAGCTCATTTGAATCATTGAACCTGTTCAATGTTCCACTGGTTCAACCTATGAAATGTGTAATCTATTTACTTGTTCATCGTGGATTTTTAAAATTTCAGCCGAGCATCTGCTGTCTTCCCAGTTTTTGATGCCTGAATAAGGTCATCAGTTGAGGAAGATGGCGGTCAAGCTCACCATAGAATGTGTTGGGCAGATTCTGAATCGTAATCCGCTTTAACTCTGCATACAACTACATTGAAATAACAGGAGGAGAATACAGCAACAACACTTAAAAAACAGTTACATTTGAAGAATCTAGCACACATTTATAAAGCAGAAAATAGCGGCCAAATGAGTAAGAATCACAATTTTCACTTTAAAAGAAAGAGCTGATCCATATTACCTCGGACTCTATTTTGAGAGCAGGCCAGAAGTCCATGAGCTCATTCACTGTTGGGCAGGACATCACTATAGTCTGTCGGTGTAGGGGAAATGTGGTCTCCATCATCTTTCTAATGAGGGGCAGGTTCTTCACAGTCTTCTTGACTTCAACAATTGTCTGCCTCAACTGCTCAAGGCTTGAAGGATCCTTCCCTTGGGGAAAGTTGGATAGGAAGTTTACTTCTGCTCGCTTGGGTCTTTTAATGTTAGACTGTGAAGGTTCATTTTCAGGATTACTTCTACTTCTTTTTCCAGCATTAACAGTGACCTGTATTCTGGAGGTGAAAGAAGCTGTGCACAATTTACACTTCCAGATCATTTTGGAACCAGCAACCTAAAAGGCAGAACACATTCATGAATTGTTGACTTGAATATGGCAAAAAGCTTTATTTTGATCAAACAGGCAAGTAATATAATGATGATATGTGTATGTGGGAGTGCATATGATTTAGGGTTACCACACTAAAACATTGTCTGAGAAAAAACAATTTAAGTTATTGGTATTTAGAGAGGGGGGAGGGGGGGTTGATAGAAGAATTCACATTCATTGGATTACCTGGTATCTTCATCACATCTCCAGTTATCTTCCTTAACTCGGTCTTAACTTCTTGAAACTGGAACAGAGAGATGCAAAGGCATAAACTGAAACTGAACAATTAAAAGCATTCAAAGAGTGTCAAATTATAAATACTTCCATTTATAAATTTTCCCTGTTAATGATCTTTTCATTTGATCCCCAAAGTGTCAAGCTACTAAAGCCATCAAGCTAAATTAACGTTATTATAAAGAAAAGCAGCAGCACTTGAACTTTACTGCATGGTTAATCAACAACAAACAAACTAAAGCCTTACTGGTAAGGGTTTTTAATTTTTCATCTTTGTCATGAAAAGCAGCTTACTTCCAGCAGGGTCGGTTGTTTTAAAAACCGGCGCGGCACAAGTAGGCGGGCACGGGCAGTTGACTCGTGTTCTGTTAACAGCAATCTCTGTGTCTCAGTCTGCTCACACAAAATTTAAAACGAGTGTCCCTAGAAGCTATAGAGAATGCGGATTTGTATGGAGTCAAAACCAAGCCACATATATTTGCAAACAATATAAAGTATTGCAAAAGAAAATAAAGTTTTGCAAAAGAAAAAAAGTATTGAGCAAAAAAAATTAAGTTTTGCAAACAAAAATAAAGAATTGCAAAATAGAAATTAAATATAGCAAAAACCAAGATATAATTAATTGCAGCATTGATTTTGCCACACATATTTTTCTTTGCAATGCCTACTAATTATTTTGCAACGTTCCTTTTAATTTGCATTTCCATCAAGTGTGAGCTGGTGATACCGTTTTGCCTTTGCGCTTCACTTTTCTGCGCGTTGCAGTATATGGCACTGTTTTGACGTGGGGGTGGAGTCAGGGGATTGGGGCGTGTACAACGGGCTCAGGGATGCCTCCCTGGAAGTTACATCATTAGCTTGAGACACGGATCAATCATCATGGCTGAGCAGAGGCATGCGGGTGGATCTCGGGTATGTAAAGTTAAATTTCCTTTTATTTAATTAGCATTAAATGTGTATTAACAGCGTTTGCTTCAGATAAAGATGTTAGAGATCAGTTAAAGCATTGGATTTATTAGCCATACTCGCTAACGTTAGCTAGCAGCTTTGGATAATGTAAATATTTGTAAGGAATTATTAGTGTTAACAGATAATTGACAATCGTGAGAGGATCCTCTGGTGTCAAACAACAAATACGCTGTCAACAAGTCATTTTTATTGCAGCTATAAATAAAGTAATATAACAAACTAAGCTGTCATTTCCATAATATCTTGTCAAAATATCATACAAACGAGTGACAGTTGATCCCACAAGGTGGTGGCGTTTTGTGGGTACAGGTGCACCGCAACTGACTTATCCACCTGGGGGAGTTACGTATACCTGTGGACCGACCCACCGTCAAGGGTAGTGAGAGCGGATGAGCAAGGAAGTCGGTTTCGGGCAGTAAAGGTGCCCTCCATGACTTCGTCAGCTCATCATGCACCTCTGGGAAGAAAGGAACGGGGGTGGATCATGGCTGTGAGCAGTGGCCCAAACCCAGGAACCAATTGTCTAGTCGCGAGGGCTGAGGGTAGAATGGAGGGTTCCAGTCCAGCCTGACACTCGCAGCGGCCCGGTTAAGCAGAGCAGACAGCTCGGCATCGGCCTCAGACTGGGCTGACACACTCGAAAGTGCTAGCCCAGTTAAGTCGTCAGCATCAGAGTCCTCCAGGATGCTCTCCGATGCAGCGGCGAAACTCTCATCCAGCTCAGGGGCTCCGAAAGAGACATCAGACTGGCTGTAAGTCGAGCCAATCTCACCTCGGAACCGGACGGGGCCAAACGAGCGTGCTGGGGAACAGGTGTCTGCGGGGATTTACCCGGCGAAACTGCACCCATTAAATTCTCAAAATCACCTCCAGAGCCAGACACGCAGGCCCTATTACCGTGGGTAGAAGGCGAGACGAGGGGAGCTAGGGTGGCTTTCCTCCGGAAGAAGGAAAGCCACAGTGAGAACATGAGCTGTCCACAAATGCTGCCGCTGTGTGATCTCTGCCTAGACACGAGAGGCAATGGCCGTGGCCTTCAGAAGTGGAGTGGTGGTGGTGTAGTGGGCTAAAGCACATAACTGTTAATCAGAAGGTCATTGGTTCGAATCCCCACAGCCACCACCATTGTGTCCTTGAACAAAACACTTAACTCCAAGTTGCTCCAGGGGGATTGTCCCTGTAATAAGTGCACTGTAAATCGCTTTGGATGAAAGCGTCTGCCAAAATGCATAAATGTAATGTAAATGTAACTGCATCCAGGAATGACACAAAGATGGAAAGGCATCTTGAAAAAGACGCGTCTTTAAAAAGACATTCAACATCAATGTGTGTACTCTTTTAGAGAAATATACTCTTTATTTCAGATGTATATACTCTTTTAGAGTATATTTTAGGCTGTCTAAGCACCCAGGGGCATAGAAGATGATGTTCTGATGCGTATGCTCTATAGAGATGAGTGAAACAGCAGTGGGTTTACTCAGCTTGCTGAAACACAACCTTCAGCTCCAAAGAAAAAATCTGTCTGAACAAATGCATGCTTCTCTCCTTTTATACCCGTATGTCCGGGAGAGAGGCAGGCAAATTTTGTTCGCTAATTCTCATTGGACTTTTCTCAAAGATAAGAGAGAACCCAAGTGTCACTACATCGACACAACATCGAGTGAGTGACAGAACGAGAACACCGGTGTACAGTACACTACTAACAACAATAGTGTGGTAACTTGATGTTAAATATGCATTTAAATTAATGGGTCTTATTAATTTTCCTTTTATTTGGCTACTATGAAAATTTTTAATACTTTATTATTAATTTTATAAACTAATTACACATAATATGCAATAAACTGTTAAGCATGTAGCTATTATGAGTAATGTTCACATTAACACGTTATCTTGTATTACCATATACTGTATATCCTACATAAAAATGAATGGTTATTTGTTTTATTTGTGTACTAGAATGTTATTTTCTGTGTATAGTGAACTTGTTTTCCTACTTAGAAATCTAAATTGAAATGAGGAAAATCATGAGGAAAAGGCATCATCGACAGCAGTAAATGTCACAAAAAAAGAGCATCAAAAACTAGCATGCGTGCAATAACATGCAGTATTTTCACAAAGTTTAATTTCATAAGTTAAATTTAAATGTGTGTGTGTGTGTGTATCAGGGTTTCCGTTGTCCGGTAATTACCGGACATTGGCCGGAAAAAAAATGAAATGTCCGACTAAATTAAATCTCTCTGGTCAAATTGTCCGATTAAAATTGCCTAATAATCCCGCCCCCCTAACACAATCTGAATTTGAGAATAAGCCTAAAATGTATCCAGAGTGGACCAAGCTCGCCAAGATAGCCTGTGTAACCCCGGTCTCGAGTGTTCCTGCAGAGAGGGGGTTCTCGCTGCAGAATCGGATCAAGACGAAGCAGCAAAGTCGTCTTGCGGAGAACAAGGTTACGCGGCTTATGCGCATTGCAAGTTGTGGAGAGACACTGGGAAGTTTTGATTTTAAGTCGGCAGCTGCACAATTCAGCACTG
>JAVLUX010000195.1:970000-974528 GCA_032164185.1 Moxostoma hubbsi | reverse complement strand
ATACGTTGGGTTTTTCGACCATTGAAAATGGGGGAAAAATGTTAATATTTTCAGATGAAGCCACATTGAGAGCCCCCGTATCTCTGTGAGTTAACCATATAGGGGCTTAAAAAATGAAGATACAAAAAGAAAAGTTTGTTCTGAAACAGACTCTTAAAGGATTTTAAAAAATATCTTTAATGCATCTGGAGTTATAGGCCACTCCAACTTTGGTAAAAACACACAGAAAAAAGAGCTTTTTTCCCATTTTTTGGGCTCACACCATTGGCGTATAATGCAACAAAGGGTGCTGAAGTCAACTGAGTTTAGTTAATAGAGTTAACAATCTCTGTGTAAAAAATAAAATCAATGGACTCTGACACACCTTTCTAAAGGTGTTTTTTTTAGACCCTGTTGTTGGTCTAAAATCACAGGCGAAAATTTTTCAATTTCGGGCCCCCTCTACAAAGACAATGGATTACTTCGGTACTTATTGAGCCCATCACATTTAATATTTTGGCTTCTCATCATATGTTAATTTTCTTTCACCAAACCAGTATTAAAAACAACAACAACAAATCATTTTGTTTATGTCGAGCAACGGCCCACTGGAGAGCGGAGAACCATAATCGCCACCACGAGGAGGTTTACCCCCATGTGACTACCATTACCCTCCCTAGCAACCGGGCCCTAATTTGGTTGCCAAGGAGACAGACCGGGAACCCAACTCACTCACCACACCCCCACTGAGCGCGAGAACCACATTATAGCCGACCACGAGGAGGTTACCCATGTGACTTCTACCAACCCTAGCATCCTAGGCAACCGGGGCCATATTTGGGTTACTAAGGAGACCAGACTGTAGTCACTCACCACACGCCCCCCACCCCGAGGCGGAGAACCACTAATCACCACCACAAGGAGGTACCCTACCCCATGTGGGACTCTACCCTCCCTAGGCTACCGACCCAATTGGTTGCCCTATAGGAGCACCTGCATGGAGTCACTCACCACACGCCCCACCGAGGAGCAAGAACCACATTATAGCGACCACAAGGAGGTTACCCCATGTGACTTGACCCTCCCTAGCAACCGGGCCATTTGGTTGCAAGGAGAGCCTATCTGGAGTCACTCACCACACCCCGCCACCGAGAGGCGAGAACCACTAATCACCACCACAAGGAGGTTACCCCATGTGACTCTACCCTCCCTAGCAACCGACCCAATTTGGTTGCTAAGGAGACCTGACTGTAGTCACTCACCACACGCCCCACCGAGAGCGAGAACCACATTATAGCGACCACGAGGAGGTTACCCATGTGACTTGACCCTCCCTTAGCAACCGGGCAAATTTGGTTGCCAAGGAGACCTATCTTGGAGTCACTCACCACACGCCCCACCGAGAGCGAGAACCACTAATCACCACCACAAGGAGGTTACCCCATGTGACTCTACCCTCCCTAGCAACCGGGACAGTTTGGTTTCTATGGAGACCTGACTGGAATCACTCAGCACGCCCTGATAACCTTGATGATTTCACTCGCTTTTAGCCGCCCCCCGATGGACATTTCACCGGGAAACCGCAGCAAACGAGTACTGAAGCACACCATTTTTGGTCAACTAATTTCCGTGAGATCAGGTTGTTGTTTAAACCTGGATTCTGATGAGTGACGTCTCTTCTGTAGAGAACATTTGATGTGCTACGGGGTGCACTGAGACACACACTTACACACTCCGCTGTATTAGTGAGGCAGTGTAGGAATAACAATGAGATGTGAGGTGGTAGGAAATGGAACCTCATTAAAGTCTCATTTTCTTCTCTGCCTGGTAATAACACCTCTCTCCTGCTCTCCTCTCTCTCTCTCTCTCTCTCTCTCTGTCTCTCTCTCGTCTGTGGAGTCGTGTTTGTCCTTCATGCCTCACACTGGATTTCGTCTTAAACAGTGTGTGACTGATGTCATGTGTGTGTAACAGCAAACGAGTCATCCGAGTCTGTGCTTTTGGCCGTGATTTTGGCTTTGCGAATTGAAGCTGAAAACAGACTGATCAAAACACCTCATTTTATGAGCATCGCTCCTAAATTATATCCATCAAAAGCCAAAAGTTGCTACATTATACGCTAATAAAATTTGTTGGGCAAAGGTTTGCAAGACAGGGTGTTCAAAACACGGTTAATAACTTTAACTGACCCCTGATAAACAAATGCTAGGCAATGGATTGTTGACAATTGGAAAACACCTCTAAGCCTATGGGAGCGTTGGTGATTTTCATCTGGCAATGGAATGCCGTTATGGTGATATCAAGTCGGAATACCCCACATCCGACTTTGAATGGAGCACAGTATTAGCAGATTACCGGTACCCCTGTGAGATCCTCTGTTCCTGTCATGAACTGAAACGGCTTTAGAACCCTTTAAGCTGTACCGATCCGACAATTACATCCCGCTCCGCCTGTTAAGCGATACGGAATGATGATCTCTCACCTCAGTCCCTGCTGACTGCTAATGCGAGCGTCTCTCTGCTGCCGTTAATGAAGTTAGACGAGACGCAGAATGGACAGTGGAACACAAGCACTCGTCTGTCTTAATGTGCAGACACTTTACCTCCTGAAGGCCATGACGTTGAGCCAAATGGAGAGCCTAGCTAGACAACATTTTAAGACATCAAAGCATAATGTTGATTACCACAAAGATTTATTTAATAAAAGCACAAATGTGTGTTCCAGTGAGACACTTCCAATGCAAGTCAATGGGTTTAATCTGTAAACATTAAAATACTGTTTTCAAAAGTATAGACACATAAACAACATGTGTGTGAACATGATTTTACTGTCATTAAATCACGCACTGACCACATCTGTGGGGAATGATATATTTTTACAACTACAAATACAATTTTACAACTTCGTTGCCATGACGACGCAATGTCCCTAATTTTACAACTTCGTTGCCATGACAACGCAATGTCCCAAATTTTAAAAATTTTGTTGAGCCATGACGACGCAATGTCCCTAATTTTACAAATTTTTTGCCATGACGACGTAATGTCCTTAATTTTACAACTTTGATGCCATGACGACGTAATGTCCCCTAATTTTACAACTTTGTTGCCACGACGATGTAATGTCCCTAATTTGACAACTTTGTTTCCACGAACGACGTAATGTCCCTAATTTTACAATTTGTTGCCATGACGACGTAAGTCCCCTAATTTTACAAATTTGTTGCATGACGACATAATGGCGTAAACCCTAAAACTGTAAAAACGATTATTTAAACAGCCGTAGAGCTCAATAATACTCATGTTTTAACAGTAGAATGAATGTAAGTGCTTTTATAAAATTAAAACTTCACAGTTTCTGACTTTAAACCCTCCAAAAATTGACCCCATTGACTTTCATAGGAAGTGTCTCACGGAAACACACATTTGTGCTTTTATTATAGAAAAGGAGGAACGAGTCCTAAATTCATTTTTTGTGGTAATCAACATTAAGCCCTCAAATGCTGTAATTTGAGCTGAAGTATTGAACCCGGAATGTTCCTAGTTTAAGGCCAGAGTATACTTTGGTTTTCATACATGTCATTCTCGTCATGCAATACTGATGAAATTGTTTGTCGACGAATGTTTTTTTTATATTTTAGTAAACATGAACAAAGCCGAGACGGAAAAGTTGAACTCGATCCAAGTTACAAGTTAGTCAGAATGCGTTTGTGAATACGGGCGTTTTCCTTAAAAAAACATGTTTAAATAATTGTAAATAGTTTACAACAATTTTCAAAATCTTTAAATATTGGTTAAAATTGGCTTCGTACAGTTTGATACATGTTTTGGTAATTTTACGCATTATCAATCGACAATTTTTTGTTGTAATTGTTGACTAAAATTATAAATAGACTAATATTAATAATCCTGACGTGATGAAGAAAATTGACTATATTTAAAGGACATTTGTTGTTGAAAGACATAAATGATGACTAAAATAATAAGATGAAAATTGAACACTTCAAGTGTTGTCTATGTAGGCAGCTCACTAGGACTGGAACGGAGCCATTGATTCTGTCTCAGTGTCGATGGATATTTACTCTCAGGTGACGGCATATATATCATATTATCCTATAAGAACTGGATAATGCAGGCTGTATCTCAGTGTACAGACACAGTATTGTTACACCTACACACACACACACACACACACACACACACACCTGGTGCTTTTCCCCTGAGAGAACAGGTGTATCTCTGCAGACAGGTAACGTGAGTGTTAAACACTGGGCTGCTGTTCAGACCCCCCCTGTTCAGTCCTGTGTAATGTGCTCACATGGGAATCTGTTTAAGTGTCACACAGACAGCGGGACATACTTTCTAAAGATCAAACTCCCTCATGACTTTGTACAGGGAGTGAGAAAGGAAATTTTACATACTATATATGGACAGATGGAACAAGATACACTCAAAAATAATTTTAAGATTTAACCAATTTCAATGGTCAACAAACATCCTTCAAATTAATGTAACTAAAAATAACTATATAATCGGTGGGGCGTGCTGAG